>AXCM01003900.1:0-24052 GCA_000473375.1 Anopheles culicifacies | reverse complement strand
GAGCTTTCTTGGACGAAGAGGCCCCCTTGAGCGGCGAGGCTCTTGGAGGCCTCTTACTCCGGTCATACATTAATCCGTCACTGTAGTGGAGGTGCGAATAGTATAGCGCTTATGGCCTTCGAGTTCGCCGCAATTCGCTAATGGAATTAGGAGCATAACTGATGAAGATGACATTTAACTAACTATTAATGTAGAACACAAAGCAATACGGCCTGGCCGTTCTTCATGAATAAAAAAAAAAAAATAATAGTAATGTAGAACACAAATTCAATAGATCATGGTTGGGTCTGAAAGATAAAGTTCACTGGTACTAACTTTATCGTTCCTTTGATTAGGTCTTCAACTTTGTGCTTTGTTTAAGATGTACGAGCATTTTAAATGAAAGTGATCAATATTGTAAGTATTTTCAATCAAGCTCCAAGAATTCTTCATCTCCTTTCCTTCGTTTAGATCATCCACACTAACTGAGACTGATATCTCCAAAAGCAGTCAGTTCCAAAAGATCCTTGGATGTCAGATGTCATTAGGAAATGATCCTTATTTAGTTAATTAAATGAACATCAGATTCAGTCGTCGAATTTAAGATGATAAAATACTCCTTTAAAGTGTAAAATAAATCTAAACTTTAAACAAATTAGCCATCCAGCTTACAGTACAGCCTTCGCACAACATGAAACAAAGAAACAAGCCAACACTCTAAGGCTTAATTTTCTCTTTTTAATCCCTTTCTCTTCACTTTTGATCGATATTCGCTATTCCAACGTTACACCAACGCTGCCACGCCAGGAAAAAAAATGCATCCTAGATTGTGGCCAACTGTTCCCACCATTTACTAATTGAGCGTGACTCAAGAGAAGACCGGCCCACTGCTTCAAGCTGTCGCTGATAGAGGCGTTCCGGCAGAGGTGTGCGGGATCGTGCCACGACGATCAATCTGACAACGAACGCCCCAACAACAGGCCCCCGTCCGTCCTGCTTCTGCTTCTTATCGTCCGCTAAATCTCACCGCTAAAGGGAATACACAATCGGACACAATCGGACAGGTAACACGAGTGCCCGCAGTAGCATACAAGGGGTGGATGGGAAGCCACCAGCATCAAAACAGCTTCCTGCGCCAAACGGATCGCTCGGTGCTACCGAGTACTACCACGCGAGAGAGATGGGACGGTTCGATGCGCGTGAGATTAATTGAGATAATTAATTTTAATTATGAAATAAATTTTATCTCCATCTTTTCTCACCTCGTTTTGCCCGCCCTTGCGAAGATGTGGTTTTGCTTAGGAGTCGCATGCTCGTCGATGATGCCCCGGGAGCGTTCTGCTCTTGGACACATCTACTTCAAGTCTTTTGGTACATTGGTTGAGAGATAAGGTAAGATGGTCTGTGCGAAACCTCCGGACTCCTGAAAAAGACACCAGAAGTGCCTGTTACAACAGATAACACACAACAGATCTACGCTTCTGCGTTTCTTCAACGCGTCACGCTCTAATGCGTTCTCCTCTAGTTGCCATTGGTTGACAGAATTAAGAAACGAATTAAAACTTCACTTTGCACACTTTTCTTTACGACCCAATGTCAGACCTCGACCAGGGGAGGACTCAAAATCGAACTGCTCCACGGCGACGACGATGTAGTAGCATTGATTGATCTTCTTGCATTTTGCGCTCGGGTCGATCCATACCCATCCACCCACCCAGTGTGTGGCGAGATGGTCGTTAATGTCGTTCGAAAACACGGGACACACACTTGGGCACGGTCGAGATTGAGATAGCACCGGGAAAGTGTCTTACACCTCCGTATCATTGCAAACGAGCCACGGAGGAGCGCTGATGATGGCCACACTGGCGGGTGAGACACTTTTTCTCGCATGCTCAAAGTGACATTTTGACTGTTTATGGATTAAGTCCTGCCAGAGGCGGAGTGCGTGCGTCAACTTTACATTAGTGTCAGTCAGTCGTCCCCGTTCCGCTTCAACCTTTTCGACCGGCGACCTGCGTGGAGACTCGCAGACGATTAGCACAGCGGCGATTGCGATTGCGACCGTGCGAAGATTGATCGATCCTGGCCGGCAACCGAACAGGAGTCATAAATGTGCTCGAGGATCAGTTTTAATTTATTTCCCCTCTTTCGCTGTCGAACTCGTGCGCCGACCTCTCTCGCTCCCCGTTAGAGTCGCCTACCGGACAGCACCGGACGGGACACACGATCACGAACGCATCGATCGCGGACAACAGATGCCTACCAGTGCTCTGGTACAAAGTTGGCAGGAAAATGTTGGAAATTCTTCAACCTATGGGTCATGGGATGGGGATGCTAGGGGGACGGGGGGTCCTTTTGCATAATATTTGCTACTCGAGCTGACTCTTGACTATCGCGCAACTATCTCTCTGCACGGGATCGGAGTCATAGCCGGGGAATGACAATCGTTCATTTTCCATTTCTCGTGGGCTTTTCTTCCCAGTCCGTGCCGTTCCGATTCGGTGATCCGTCCTGTTTGGCTGTCCCGCTCCATGACAGTGGGTGTCAGACTATCTTGCGCGAGCGATCATCTTTCCGCTTCCTTCCAACCGCGCTCACGATTCGTGAAGGGCTCTTGCTAACTAAGAGAAGAAGAAAAAACAAGACACCGCGAAGGGAGCGAATTTCTTTCGCACCATCTGGCAACTGCCACTCCAGAGGAGGACTCCTTCTGTATCTTCTTCTAATCCGCATCCACAGGTCGCGACCGGGTCGTGTCTCTGTGTGTGCGAGAGTCTGTTTACTAATAAAACATTCGATATCTTACGATGTTAGACGACGTCCTCCATCATCTTTTCCCCTCTCCCGGCTTCCTTCCGCCACCGGCCTAGGATCATCGTCATCGGTGTGATCATCGTCGTCATCTGTTCGGGCTCATTATCGTCATGACTCGACGCGATTGCACAGTAAAGGGCCAACACCGCCGACGCGAACTGCGCCGTTACACTACGATCGCACGCGGGGAGATCGATGATCCTTAATAATAAAAAGTACCGTTTCGCCAATGCCAAGAGCGGATCGCCCCCAGCCAGCCAGCAACACCTCTTCTCCAGACCAGGCCCGGAGGCGTCGAAGCGAAAGTGTGCTTTAGGGCGCACATTTATTGTATGTCATTTGTAATGCTGGGCCACTAGCCCTTCCCTGTCCCGTGCAGCATCCCGTCTCCCGGTGTGTTGTATGCGTCCGCTTGGTGGTTCTTGTTTTGTTTTCCCCCGTCCGTCATCCTCCCACCAACACCGTCACTGGCTTATCGCTATGCAAGACGCAACACCCGCTCACTGCTGCAGTTACTGTATATACTGTACTATTCTGTTGTTTGGTTTGCTGCTGTTGCGCGATGATTGCTATTATTCTTGCTACGATTGGTCGCTGCTGCCATACACAAAACCCCTCACGGCGAATGCGTTTGAGTGCAAAGGGAGCGCACACCTTCTTTTTTTTTTGCATCTCCAGCTACCTCTTACCTGTGTCTCTCGATCGTTCCTTCCAGAGATGGAATTGCAGTAGTGAGGTGAGTGTGCTTTGCAAAATCTTAAGCTGCTGCACAGCTCGCCTGCACTATGATATGCAAATGGATTGTATACACTCTACCTAGCGAGCTTTTGAGTGATTGGATGGAATGCTGCTCAAGAGGTCACAGTTGCCATTCCGCTCGTTCCCCTTTGCCGCCGGTACAAAATGGGTACCGATCGTTGTAGGTACGCATTGCCCTTCGGAGTTCCTTCGACAAGAAAAAACATGCGGCAACTTGGAAGTGAAAGACGGCCGGTAGGCAGCGCCCAATAGTTAATTATGCCGCGTGACTGACGTAATTATGTAGGAAGATGTAGCTTGTGCCGTTGCGCTGAGATTCATTTAGCTGCTCTATTCCACTCTAAAGCATTTCGCCCAGCGATTCCAGCGATGTTTTATTGTACGACACGGTTCGACATAAAAAGAACTCCCAGTGTAATCTTCAACGTAAATCAAAATTATTGAAGAATTTCTGTGTTGTGGTTAGATATCACCCTTTGGAAGAATGTTGGATATTGGATAAATAAAACATAAAATAAACACACTACTTACATGCCAATTCTCGGTGGATGATTCATCGGACGCACTCGTACATTGTATAGGGTGCACACTCGTGTGCACTAATATATTTGCTATTATCATGCTTGCCACTTGGCCAACTGTCGCTGAACGTAGTAACTATCATTTTGCAAATGCCATTTGCTGCCATATTGCGTCAACCCGGTTGTCTGTCGGCACTAAAACTTCCAAATCATATTATAAATATTCCCTTCTTCCACCGTCTACCTATAAACAGCTGACATAATAAACTTGTGACTGGCTTCGCTTCCTCCTTCCTTTCAATAATTTTAACTATATATATAAGAAATATATATCTATGTCTATGTATGTATATATAATATGTATAATCTATATACTCTATATAATTCACGGTATGCACCTGGTGTGTACGTTTCCCCCCCCCTTCCTCGGTTCTCGGTGTCGCCAGACGCAGACCATCACCCATTCGCGTCGGTTTTGCTATGCACCCGATGCATGTGTGACCGTCTCCGTTTCCTGTACTGTCCGGGAACTAGCACTTGGTTAATTGGTTTGTTCGAAGCAAATAATACAATCACCCGCTTTCGCTTTCGCCACAGAAAGGCTGTTTGTTTTTTTCCATACACCTACTGTAGCCAGTATGTTGGGTCGTCGGGTTAGAGCGATTCGCTACAGGAAAAAAACAAAACTACAAGCTTGTCTTCTGGAAAAAGAACCAGCAACAAAACCAACGTACGGAAAAAAAACTCATCATAGGCAGACGGTTTGTTATTTGTGTGTGTGTTGCCGTTACGTCCATGCACACTCAGTTCTGGCGTTTGGATTACTTGTCGAGAATGTGAAATATCAGTTCGAATACAATATCATGCTGATCGAGATGCAGTGCCGTTGACTGCTTTTGCAGCAATTCCATCACTGCCTGTCCCAGCGCATTCGAGTACAGGGGGGCAAGCTTATTGCCGCCACTGCCCGCTACATACGCGATCTGGTGGAATGTGAGTAACAGATAGAGAGTCTCAGCAAATAGAGTTCATCAAATGAAGTGTTACTGTAATAATTTCGCTTACCTCGCCACGGTTGGAGCTGATCCGTAGAGCTATTTTGGTATGACCATTAGATGCCAGTAGATCGAGATATTCGATCAATGCCTTGCACGCCGTTTTGGCAACCGTTTCCGAAACCTTCGACATGTTGATCGGGTCACCGGGATGGTTAGATTCTTCGTCTCCCTGCAAATGAAGAGAGAAAAACGAATCATCAGCAATGTCTTTAGCAAGATCTTCCGACTTGGTCCGTGTTTCAACAAACCTACCTTGAGAATAAAGACTTCCGTCCAGCGGATGATGTGGTTCGAGTTGGAGTAATCCGTTCCCCGGTGCACCCGTATGCTAGGCACACCGTCAAACGCCTTTCGATCGATCGAGGAAGTAACGCCAATGTTAAAGTTCAAATCATTCGACGTCCACTCGATCGTTACCACCTCCTTCTGGCTATCGTCACCCTCGGATGGTCCGCAAACGATTTGATAATCTTTCATCGCTTTCAGCGCTTCCTTCACGAGCTGCAGCTTCGCCGGCGGTATCAAAACACGCAGCCCATCCTCCAGGATGGTACACCTACCGGTCAGGCCCGAGTTGGGCTTGAGCGAGCCATCCAGCACCAGGAAGCTTGCCCCCGTCACCTTACGCGGTTTGCTCTCGATATCGATCGCTTGCGTCGTGTACTGTGTCGCTTCCGGACAGCCGGATTCCGTGTTCTGTATGCACACCAGGTGTCCATGGGCAAGTTTGCTAAAGTTACCGCCCACAGCCATCAACTGCTCGCTCGAACCGTCCACCACCTTTACCATCTGCTCGTACCGATTGCGCGGTATCAGTATGTTCGTCTTGTGATCCTCAAGATGGATCACCATACCGCGTACGCTCGGTATGGTGTAGCTAAAGTGCCGAAAGTCTGCCAGTAGATTCACAATCGTTTGGGCAATCTCCACGTACACAGATTCACGCTCGCGTTCGCTCACGTGCGGACACGGATAGTACTGGTACAGAGCGCCGAGACGCAACATCAACCTTAAAGGAAGTATTTTCGCCCACGGTACCTCCCAGCGATGGATCAAGATACCGATCAAGTACGGTGCTTCCGGTGCGATGACCGCTTTCATACACTGGTAGGTGGGTCTCACGTACAGGAAACCCCCATGGTTCTTCGAACCGAGAAAATTGTTCGATCGTGCGGGTGAAAATCCGAGCTCGGTAATGATGTGACCCCGATCCGCTTCGCAGTAGATCTCGTTCAGATGGACAAAGATGTCCTTCGGCAGTACGCGCGAATCACCCAACACGAGCAGTATGATTATCTCGTCCTGCCCCACGTAATGCAACCCACGCGTCGTGAAGTTGATCACAGTTCGATTGACGCAGCACGCCAAGTCCACCACCGTCACCAGTACGTGAAAGTTTTTCTGTATCGCAAACGTGAGCGTTACCTCCCGCAGTCCTTCCAGCAAGGATGCGTCATTCTCGATCTCCACCAGCTTGCTCTCGGTAGGACTAATTCGCTTCAGCACCGGTGGCAATTTGTTCTCTTCCGGCGGTATCAGGGACTTTAGCTGTCCGCCGGCACGTGGTACGGCGCTTGCGTCCTCATCCACACCGGGTGGTGTTTGGACACGTGGCTTACGGGATCTTGGTGGCGAAGTGCGAGTCGGTACCGCGTCCCAGTTCTGATCGAGTTCGGTTAAATCGCATCCAGGCCGTATACCATCGCTGAAGATAACGTTCTTATCTTTGCGCATGTTCCTTGGCGCTCCCGCACGCTTCAACACACCCACCGGTACCATCACCGAGATGGGAGACTGCGGTTGATTACTAGCGGCCTGCTGCAGTGGTGGAATCACCGAGCAATACTCCATCGGATTATTTGGATTCGGCTGTCTCTGACTACTGACGCTCGCTGCCGAGACCATGCTTCGACCGTCACCACTCTGCAGGGCGGCCAGCTGATGCTGATCCGTCTCCATAGCCTGTTGCTGCTGGATGCTCAGTATCACATCGCACTCGATGCAGACACGAGCCTCAACATATCCCATGTACTCCAATTTCGCCTTCAAACAGCAACACGCCGAACAGAGCACCTGACCACAAGCCCGGCAATGGTGTCGTCTTTTAATGACAGAAAACTTTTGGTTGCATTGCATGCAGAATTTGGTTGAGTTGTCCGGCATCCAGAACGGTTGTATCTTGCCGAGTTGCGCTTGTGCCGGACTGAGCAGTGGTGCTACCGACATCGGAGCTGCGATGGGAGATTGAATCGGATCGGCAATGGCCAACCGTGAACCATCGTCCAGCAGACCAACATGAGATGCCGCAGCACCACCTTCAACCGAAGCACCAAAATCATCCGAACTTGTGGAAGATAACGTGAGTCCTTGATCGGGAACGATAACCCGCGATGAGGGAGGTGTATGACCCGGAGAGGATGGAATGCCACCACCCTCCACCAAACCACTTTCGCCCATCGCACCATTACCCAACTCTAAAGACGTAGGTCTTTCGGGATGTGATCGGTGGATTTCATCTTCTGGTGAGTCCATCAGCCGACGTTCCGATTCCGTTTCGGTGCAATCGATAAACTTGATCTCACTTCCATCCTCGTCCAGCGGGAAATCGCCCGAAACCTCCGTATCGGCCGGAATGGGAATATCGATCTCGGAAGCCGTGGCCAGAGCTCCTCCCGATGGTTCCACTACTACCGGTCCTACTGCTGTTGGGAGTGGCGTGGTCGCCGCCACTGCCGCTGTTGCTCCCATGGCCAACTCATTAAACTCCAGTGTTGAAGCTTGGGATATTAGATCGTCTTCATTTTCTCCTCGTGACGAACTCGGACTGATTTCGTCATCGCTACGACTATCGATACTGTTTTCCTCGGCACGATCTTTCACGATCGTCGTGGTGTTTATCATCTCCGCCGCCACTCCCTCAACATCGGGCTGTGATTGAAGTGCTGGATCTGGCATCGTAATTGAATCCGTGTCCGGTTTCGGTGGCACCGTCGATTCCACATTCACACTACGGAAGTCGAATTCTTCCAACTCTTGCAGGTAACTCTCCAGCTCCGTATCGGACACATCGTCCATTGTCGACTCGAATCCGACCACTGGCTTTCGTTCATCGTCTGGCTGTTGCGGCTTTTCCGGTCGTTCAACGTCGTCCTGTGCCGTCGTTTCGATTTCATCCTTCGCCACTGGGGCACCCTCCGCAAGTCCATTTGCCTCGCGTACTAGCGGTGCTTGACCGCTCTTCGTCAGGTCAACTGCTACGATGGAAGAAATAGACGATATTCCTTCCAGGTTTATCACATCATTGCTCAGCGTATCAGAGTACAAGCTATTCTTGTAGGAAAATGCTGACGTATCCTGGGCATCGCCCGCTGTTACTCCCTTCCGTGCGCCTCCTTCGTTTGTGGTGGCAAGCGTCGTCATCGATGACGTGTCCAGAACGTAATCTTCAGCGCTAAGGGAAGATAGCTCTTCTGGAAGCTTTTCATGCCCATGGGCGTGCACACGTTCGCCCTCAGCGTCCTGTTTGTCCGCATCTTCGGCATCGCTGCTGGTTGCGGACGAGGACGCAGACGACGATGACGCTGAGGAGGAATGTGCGGAAGAGGAAGCCGACGACGAGGCTACCCGTGAGGAACAGCAGGACACGGATGAGGCGGAAGAGTCCGGTGATGTTGTCGGCGAGGACACAACATGCTGGGGAGATGTTGGAACAGATGATGACGTTGCTGCCGCCGAGGATGTTTTCACATCGGACGAAATCGATGAGTTCGATGGAGGCGTCAACAGTGGCTTCCTTTCGCTCGGTATGCCCAGATCATGGGTGTCGGTAAGGATTGTGTGCTTCACACCGCCCAATTCCGATCCACCGGCATTTACGTACTCGTTCAGACTGGAAAACACTGTTGACACATTAACTACGTTGGCCTTAAATTTTAACTTTTCCTGGGACACTGTGCCAGGTCCGAGCGGCGGGGTCTGCTCCGACGTGCCGTTTACCGACGCTCCGGATTCCCGTGCATTTGACTTCGCGTCTGTAACAAAACACAAAGAAGGTCAGCGGTGGTCAGGACAGGACGCTCCCCGGCAGTCTATACTTACCTGATGCCCTTGTAACAGCCGTACTATTGCCATCATCTTCGTTTAGCTCTAGATCATCCAACACCTTGTCAATGTCCACCAAATCCATTGTGTGGGTTTCTCCGATGTACACAATCGGAACCGCCCTTTATATGATCGATCAAGGACACTCGTTTGTCAATCCTTCCGCCAAGCTAGCACAGTAGCGTTTTCATAGGAAAAATCACTCGATCCGTTCCGTTTCCGCACTGCAAGCAAAGAAAACATGCACCTGAAAACAATTGCAGAACAATTTCGATTACAGCACCATGTTTCGGATGCTCTTATCACTCGTGTTTACAGGGATCGTTTTACATCATTTCGCTAGCGCCCTGGAAATGTTTAGAGGATTCTACCACACTTTACACACATTCCAAGCACAATAATTACCTAAATCTCCGACCAAAGACTATTATTACGCCGAATTATGTCTACACATATTTTTTGCTTTTGCTTACAACCTGTTTATCATCCGTCAGACTAGAGCCGAGGAACAGCAGGTGATGCCATGCAGGGCTCTTTGACATTTGTTTGTCGTTTAGAAAAATGATTTCATTTGACAGTTGGCGTGCATGAAATGACAATTGCACAAATAAACAGATTATAAATTATTCGTTTACTTTGGGGCAGCATGAATTTCCTTTCTTTCCTTCAGTTCGAATGGAAATAAAAATGTTACAGAGAAAGCGTATATTTATTCCCATTTCCAACATCCATCATGCCTTCGTTCCCTCATACCATCATCGATCATCCTGGATTGTGTGAAGCCGCTGTGCGTCTCCTATCACCAGTAGTGCTAGCTTGATATTTGCTCTTGTTTCGATGCTTTTGTCCCGTACAACGTCTGCCTGTTTCGTGAGCACTTTAATTTTCATTTCCACAAACCGCAACGCTTCATCGATTTTAAACTCCACGTAAACCTTCAGCCCCACGTCGACCAGTATGTGATCTACGTTGTCTGCACGTGCCTTCATGAACATGTTTCCGCCGATGTTAACCTGTGTTTTGAATCCTTCACGACGGTCCTGTCCCAGGATAGTTTCTATCATGTGCTTCAACTGTACGTACTCCATAATCTCCGCATTCAACTGTTTCAATTGATTCTCATACACACGCAAATCTTCCTTCAGATGTTCATGAATGAAATTTTCCACATTCTCCGTGGACATGCGTTTGTTGACCATGTTTGAATCGTAAATATATGCTGGAAGTGAATAAAATGGGTAAGATTCAGGAGAAATTGGTTTAGAAATTAGTACTTACGAAAGCTATAACTACCAATGCAATAACCAAGCCTAGGATAAACTTTACGCTATGAGCTGCACTTCTAGAGACCCTCACGCTGATAAACTCACTTGAGGAACTTATAAATATCACGAATAGTTGGAATAGAAACGTAAATCATGCGAAAATGAAACGGGCCGGCTCCGTCCGCTCGGAGTGCATTTTGCAATGATTGATGTAAACAAAACAACAAGTGACATTTACGAATAATAGCCCAAATAACATATCGAAACCACCCAATTTACAAATTGGAATTATTTTCGCAAATGTAAAAAAGTTAAATTAATGTTGAAATTGCAGTTTGTCATCAAACAAAACATTCAAAATTGCATTCAAATACTCGTAAGTTAAATATAAAGCAAGAATAAGAGCTCTCCCATCATAGAGCTATCGTCACAATACTTGTAGTATTGGAAAGCGCATTGCATATCTTTAGGGGCATTACGAATAAACATCGTGCTACCAAAACACGATGTTTTAAAAGCACTGCTCTCTGGTGGTGAGGAATGGAAGCAACCTAGTCTGTGAATGTTCTTGCAGTTTCGTTTGAAAACGACGTTTATCCAACAACAACAACAACGGAAATCATAATAGAATTTATTTACTACCTACAGTTTCGGTGAAAGTATTTTATTTTTATTATTACTAAAATTCTATTTAATTTGATGGTTTAGAAATTACCTTAACATGAGTATACAATATTCATAAATATCAACTTGGATTTCATGAAGAATTTTGAACTGACGACCTTGAAAGGTATTCCGTAACATTCGTGCAAATAGCATGATAGTGTAATTCGTCTACTATTTGCTCATCAAAATGGCGAACAATTTACAAGGAACAGTTTACAGTAATGGACACTTATCCACATGCTAACATTGTCATCGCGTGCACATAACTTGATAACGATTTTGTTATGCGCCGATATTATCAGTTTCATATAAAAGTAAAGCTCTGTAGTAGGAAGAGTTTCCAATAACCAAATACCCAATTGTGAGTAGAACATGGCTCTTTCAAGTTATTTAGTGGTGATATTGGCGATCTCTGTCGTTTCGTTCCACGAAGCATCAGGACGAAGTGTAAGGTGTCGTTGTAGTTCTGGGAGCCAAAAGACTTTACGATTAATGTTTGCGTTTATACTCTAACAGTTGGATCGTTCAGCCAGGGATACAGTTGCAGATGGTATCGAAGTAGAAGTGTCCACTTCCGGAGAGCAGAATCGAGCTGCAATTCCGGTGATTAGCGACATTCAACGTGTGGAGAAAATAGCCGATCTATTGATATCTATCGGGGAACGCGTCATCCCTGCATTGTTGGACGGTTTGGCGCAACAGGTTACAGCCTCAGCACCGGAACGAAGATTCCTACATCACGTCGACAAAATGACTCCTGATCAAACGTTATAACCTTCATGTGATTGGCTTTCGGACAGTGTGTGTAACACTTGTATAGAAGATAACTATAAACTATCTATTTATTAGCACCAAGGATATACTTTACACGAACTTCTTTCGGACACTTTCAACCTAAGGAATTCTAGCGCTTGAGTATTATCTACACTTCGAGTAGTTAGCCTTCATTCTACATCGCTTGTTCGATCGGTTGCTGCTTTTGGCTCGACTTGGAGTACGCCAGAAACGTCGTCCAGATGAGACTGAAGAACCCAGCAATGACGATCTGGTTCTTGGGCTTAACCAGCGAAAAGTTCACCGTCTGTACGACTGGCCAGTAGAAGAAACCCACCTTGTAAGTGTCCCAGAACTTGGCACGTACCTCATCGCCGGCCTCCTTCTGTGAACGACGCTCCAGGATGCTCATGCCGTAGAAGAACAGCACGATGGCGAACGGATCGTATGCACCCTGCTCGGTGAATGCCTTGGCCAGCGATGACCGGAAGTCCGTCCGGGGCCACATAATGTTGGCACACCGCATCCAGGTGTAGAGCATCGGAGCGGACACGAACGTGCCGTACAGGCTGTAACGTAGACAACGCTCCCAATCATAGTTCTTCAGCCGCTTACCCTCAAACGTCTGCTGAATGAGACATCCTATAGGCCAGAGCGCCGAGTACGATATCATGCCTCGCAGGATCTTGTACTCGTTCGTCACTTCTACGATGAATTTCCACCACATGGTCGGTGTACGAGTTGTTTAGGTAAAGGGCACTGAACTGAAAGGAGATAAAACAAAAGGCAAGTCGTGCATGAGAACAGGGACGTGTAGAATTCGTTATAACAGCACAGACACACACGGTAAGAGCGCTATTACACCACACTGGAGACAGCGGATGAAAAATCAATAAACTTAAAGTAGGCCATCGCACCACGACCGCTCTGTTGGTGCGGGAAGGCGCAAGTCCGCGACGAGTCGCGTAAACCATCATCATCACACCTCCACAAACGAACGGGGCCGTCAGCTGACTCGTCGCTGATGGTCGTCAAAGCAAGTTCAAGGCTTTTTCACCCCCTCTTATATTACACGAACGCGAACGGGGTGCTTACTCCATACTGACCCACACAAACACAGTGACTTTCAATCGAAAAATGCTCTTACTTAGCTCTTGGGTTTTTAGAAATATTTTTCTCTTTTTGCTAAATGTTCCAAAATGTTCACATAGTAAGAAAATTAATAGATATTGGGAAGAATTAAGACAAAACATCTATCGACATTAAATGTATCAAGCTGGATGTTTATATTGCGCATGTAGCAGGTCTCTCTCAACCAGCCCGGCTAGCTCAGTCGGTAGAGCATGAGACTCTTAATCTCAGGGTCGTGGGTTCGAGCCCCACGTTGGGCGCTGCGGAATCTTTTTTTCCATCACATTTAAAATTCATGATGCTATTCTACTTCAGTTTATCGCTCACAAAGTGCCACAATCCTTCCCCCAAGCCACAAAGAATCTGAAATGGTCAAACTTTCATCATAAGAAGTACGACATTAAATTAGATTTTTCGCTTATATCGATCGAGCGGCACACGGCACCGTCCTCGGCGGGCCCCGAGACGTAGTTTTCTGCACAGTTTCTGCAACTTTTGTTTGAAAGTTTTCTAATTTATGCCGCCCGTTATCTTGGTAGGGAAATGTGCTAAAATAGGTTTCCAGCAGAAGGCCTTTTGCCTCGGTGCTTTGCCGGCTGGTGCTCGGGCAGCAATTGAAAGAAATTGCAAAGCATTTCTTCACCCCGCAGCAGCGTTCCATGTGTGCGTTTTGTATGCAAATGCTACCCACAACGTTGCATTCCGAATTGGGGTGGGTGGTTGGAAGAATATAGATAGTCGTCCCCCGTGGCTAGCTAAGGGTAGTTCTTATCGGAGTAATAATTTATTATTCCTAGCACAGAAGTGCAACGGAAACTCACCCATCACCCACCCTCCCACTTATCGCTTCCGGGGTTCCGGGTAGGGTGGTAATTCTCGTGTGGGAACTGTGTATCCCCAAGCTGCATTGGTTTGTAGGACGGTGCTCATTTTACAGAGCACCAGGCTTCGTGAGAAAAGCGCCTTTTGTCATCGTTACCATGAATCGCACATTTTTTAATGCACCATTTGCAATTCGCTCTGTCTAAAATTGGCCTCGGTGTTATTCCTTGGGGCTCCATCATCACCACGTGATAGTGATTGTTAGCAACCAATTTTGATGAATTGTTCCCAGCAGCACTAAAAATGTGACTGGCCTTTGTGCTGTACGTGCTGCTGCTGCATCAAAAGATAACGACAATGTGATCTACTACGGCTGTTGTTGGAAGAAGTCGCTCCAGAAAGCAATTGGCCCACCACCACTTGTGGGGTGTGGAGTGATTCGATCTATTTATCTGTCGTATTTATCTGCCATGGTTTGGACGACGTCCATCTTCCCTAGCGACACACATGTTCTTCACCTCACTTTCCAACCGGACGGAGGCATGACGGAGGCCGTACTGCTTCACATGTAAGTACGGCACGTAACGACACATTCCATGCCGAGTACCCGTCACATGTGCTAACAGCATAATTACATATTTACTTTTGCTCTTTGCTGTGTGTGTGCTCTTGGGCTTCGGGATTTGAAAGCAGTTCGAAAGGTACTTCTGCACAATCAACGGGCCAGCAAATACCACTCCCAGCAAGTCCCAAGTTCAATGGTTCACCTTAAAGTGCATAATTTGCGAAATGGCTGAACGTGTGGACGATGTTTATTGAGTGGAAATTAAACTAAATAAATCAAGTACAATGGTTAGCATTATTATTGAAGTTCCATAATGACATTCGGTACGTGAAGCTCTCGTTGAATGAGTTCTAATATGAAGGCTTCCAACTAGAGTTTTAGAAGATTTCTTTCCAATTTTTAGCACAAAAACCACAAATAATTGAGCTCAAACCAGCTAGATATTGAGCATCACAGCGGGAATAATGACTCATGTGTCTTATTAAAATATTCTATCACTCAACAAATACCCTCAATCTAGATATTACGTATTGAGTGTAAGTCCTAACCGAGTAGGAAATGTCCTCTCGTTTTAACACCTTTTTCCTGAGTTCCAAACATTTTGTTGAAAATTTCGAGAGGTGTCCTCACAAAGACTGTCCAAAACTAGCAAATCCCTCTTAGCTACGTTCGAGAGGAAGATGCTTAGTAGGAATGCGTAGAAGGAAGGCGGCGTATATGTGGGTGAACAACGGAGAAGCCGCTATAATGACTCACCATCGTAAGGCGAATTAGACTCACCAGGCTCCGGTGGGCTAGTCACGTCATGAAAATGACACCGGACGACCCAGTCCATTTGGGCCGTCCACACGAACAGATTGGCAGAGGACGGAGCTGGACCGTGAGTGATATTGAGGATTGTAGCAGCAGCAGTGGCGGATCAACCAAGTAGCGGAGGGAGTAGCTGCTCGGGGCCTAGACGGTTAAGGGGGCAGCGAGTCAACCAGACAAGGGCCTATGCTACCATTGATCGCCCACAACGACCTTGATCCGCCACTGAGCAGCAGGACAAGTTAGTCCTCACAGACTTCATTCTGGTATTATACAATTCAATGATGTCCCAGGTTTTTCAAGTTACGTTTGTAGAATTTATTGAACTAAAACATGTTTTAGAATCTAGCTAAACTTCAAGAAGATTCAAGTCCGGAGAGCTGGAATTCTTCAAAGTATTGACCAGTAAATGTCCAGACAGGTACTGCTCAACTCTGTTGCTATGAAGACTGTGACCAACGATTTGATCTAAAAATTTTATCTTGGACTTCTTATTTGCAACAAATACCCAGAAGAGTATTCTCCATACTTAGATACTGCTCGCCAAACTGGGGAAACATTTTGAAAGACTGGGATATTCATCTGAGAGATTCTGAATTGTTTTATTCTATTAGGGCCCACCCTCGGCTAATTAGCAGAAGCTATTTCTTATTTAAAAAAACGAACTCCTCCCAAGTGTACCTAGAGTATTCTAAAGTCTAAATTCTACAAGAAGCTATCACTGAATCGAATGTCAATTAAAATATTTAGAAGCCAAAAATCCATAAAATGAGGTAAAATGAAAACAATTTCAAATAAAAGTGGATGAGACTAAAGTAAAAAAATATTGTACAACCTCCAGGCAACTGGAGGAACGCTTTCGATTATGTTCCGCCTTCGATATCTGGTTTCCAGTATCAGTCCGTGGCCCAAAACGATCCTTCAGCACTTCGTTAGCAGACAGTGCTTTAATTATGTTAATTCAACCTCCAGTCCAAACCAAGCCCTACTTCAATATTAACGAACATTCTATGCTGTTTGGTGCGTCACACCGTTCGTTGTCGCCCAAAGAAGAAAAAAAGAGCTGGTGGGAGTGAAAATTACACACTTTACGCGCCACGCTCTACATGAAAGTGTGCAAAAACGACATCTCACGGACACCCCGTTCCCGAAAGTCGTTGTGAAGACGGTTGGCCACGTGCCTTCGAAAGGTGGTTGGGCGATGAATTATTACAATTTAAAGCAATCACAGCCGGCTCACACTACGTTCATGCATTCCGTTCGCATCATGCTCGCACGGTGGTGAATTTTTGTGGATTTGGATCGCAGAAAAACCGTTGGTGGAAAATTATCTGCCTCAACGTACGCTTTGTGTGGTTTGGGAAATGGTGGCCCACATGAAGCTGGTGAATGTTGTTACTATGGAAAGGACCGAGAGTGAGAGAGGGCACCGAGATGAAGAGGCACGTCTGCGTGCACACACGGGCTTCATAATTTACGTTCATTTAATCATACGAGCTGATGAATTAATTGTTCCGACAGCGATAGCCGGGGACAGCTGAAGCACCAGACCAGACCCAACAGGCACGTACGCAGCAGGCACCGCGACTGTAGGTAACACTGTGCACACTGTTATAAATTACCTTGGATAACCTCGCAAGCTGAAAATCGGTGGCCCACATTTTGCGACAGGCCGCATATGTGCTCGAGTTCGCCTCCGGTCGCATAAAGTGCAGGAATTGCAATGGTTTTTTTGTTTCATGACAGTAACGTTAGAGTAGAGTCGTGACGGGGTTCTTTGTTTTTCTCGCTAAAGCGAACGACCGAAGAGGGGGACATACATTGTGGTACGTAAGGAAGTGCAGTGAAATTGTAGCATCAATATTTTGTAGAAGTATGTGACTAAATCACATTCCGACGATATCCACTGTTTGAAGTACCTTGGCTCATGTACCGTCTAATTAATTTTATTTACGCTTTGTTGCCTTAGTAATGTACCTTTACCGATGTTTTAGAACGAATAGAGTGGAATGAAGCGCCAATGATCACAAGGTAGGACCGGAGATTAAATACTAGACCGTTTCACCCTACAAAGAACTTGACCAGACTTTCGAGAAGTCCATAAGATATCAGGCTCTTCAGGTAGACTGTTTAAGGCCTATTTACCTTCTAGACCTGAATTTAGATCAGTAATATATATCGCTGAAGCGGCTCTGTGTCCTAGGAGATAGCGGGCGCAGGACCGATGTTCGAATTCCATTCCGACTGTTCCTCCGTACGCAAGGGGACTTACGTATTATCCTGTTGCGGGTAAATTCAAGTCATGGAAGCCAGAAAGCGCAGACCAAGACTCCTCTCTCGAGGTTTGTAGACACATGGAAGAATGTGTCTTCTTCTTCTGCGCGCTAGTGGACTAATTCTGGGAGGTGAATCTGATTAAGATTCATGTATCGGACTGAATTTATGATTCTAGACCTGATGAATTATGAATTATGTATCCTCAAAGTTTCATGATTTGGCGTATTCTTTCCTTGTCTCGATTTCCGTTTTAAGCTGTTCTTGGATGAAATTCTGTATGGAAGGCTATCAAATGAATAAATAAGGTTTCATGGGTTCTTTTAAATCTCTTTGAACTTTGAGGATTCATGATCCTTTTACGATTCGAGTCATGATTAGAATGATTCTTCACTGGAGATTCATATGAATGACTCTTTGCATATCATAAATTAAGCACAACACTACTAGTGATCTCAATGGCGGATTAACGTATGGACGGAGTTGACGGCCGCCAGGGACTTCTTCGTTCCGCGAGGATCAAGGACTAAGGAGTCATAATATTAAGGGCCTCAACTGCCATTCCGCCAGAGGCCTCCAAAGAGCTTGATCCGCCACTGAGTGATCCTGTTGTTCAAATTATTGGAGATATTATATCTTCTATAGGCTCTAAACCTTGAGAGGTCTTGACTTGCCGTACGGAGGGGGGGAGATCTTATGTACCAAGTTCAAATTTACTAAGGTCTTATGAATTTGATGGTTACCCAAGTAGATAATTGATTAAGGACAACTATTTGGATATTCACCTTTGACTATTTATTGTGAGTTTCTCCTAAATTGTACCTTTCAATTGTGAAGTGGACGAATAATGCTGGATAAGAATATGAATTAGTATTCAAGATGTTATTATCCAAAATTCTACAAATCCTCAATAATTTTTACTTTTTCTCACTAAAATCCACTCCAACTGCTGCAGGTGCTTCCACCAATATAATCAGCGGGATGATTCAGGTCACATACAGTAGCAACCATGCTTATCCGCACTAATGGATGCTCATTGTATTATGAGCCATAGCAACCGTCATGTAATGAATTCACGATAATTGCAGTGTAAAATTAGCCATTCGATCGAACTGCACTAAACCCATCTACATCCTCCAACTGTCCCATTATTTCTCCCCTTTCAACATTAGTGCTTAGTGCCTGCAGAACGAGACGTGTATTACGACCCGCATGGCACAGGTATGGGTTCGTCTGTACGCATAAAAATAAAATATTTAATCAGCATGAATCCCTATTCCAAGCGTTGATCCTGTGCTCACCACTCCACTTGCTCAGTCTCAGTGGGAGTTGGAGGATTGCAGCCCACCGTTCACCTGGCACTGTTTTATTAGTTTCTGTCGGGGAACATTAAAAAAAGATGAGCAAGACAAAGTGCTGTGACTGAGCATGGAATGTCGTTTTGGGGGAAATACTAGTGTTCGGGGACTTCCATAACAAAAAACGTGTCGCTTAGCCCATCTAGGGAATCGTGTGCGGACTGCAAATCGTGCCACAGCTTAAAATGAATATAAAGTTTGAAATTTCTCTCTCCCCCGTTTTCGAGCATCATCGTTCGAGGGTCGCTTTTTTGATGGGGAGGAGGAATCCGTAAAGTGTAGAACGCACACACAATGAGTTGAGCTCGTGGGGAGGAGGATCGAATCGCCTAGCCGGTGCACGATGAAGTTCAATTAATTGTGCATGAAGGAGAGAGCTGTTAAATCGAATCATAATTAAAATAATGCAAATTCTGCTTTTCCGTTTTCCCCGGCGGAATATCGTAATTATAATCACGTTTGGGAAGTAATGCTTAAAGGAAAAAGAAAAACACACCCAGAAATAGTTTGGTCGACGAGATATAAAATTATTTTCAATTTTATTTTTGCACTCTGGCTCCATGGACTCTAGCCCTGGACGTAGTATAAAGGAGAATGGATGTATGTACCTCCCGGATCGAGTTTGGGTTGTATTTAAATACCGTCCACAAACACACACCCCAGCGCGGGGAACATTCTTTTCTGTCGTGCTGAGAACGTGTGTTCCCTTTTTCTGCAATATTTATGACGGCCGCGCTTATTTATGGGATATAAAATTAATTATGTTTAATGCTCATGTGATTTCACCGCGACCACCACGAAGTCACGCCAATACAGGCTTAGAGATTCTGACTAACCGCTCCCTGCTCGCTGTATCGTCTTACGAGGTGCGATAATGAATGCCTGCACGCTGGTGTGCGGGGAGTCGTCCGAGCTCCAAGAAACTGCAAGATCACAACGTGCAGCACATGATCGATACCGACACGATTGCTCTCGCTCGCGGCCGGGAGGTTTGATCTTTCAAGATCATTTCCCGGTTAAGGGGTCGTTTCTGGTCGATTCGGAACGTATTGTTAGCCCATTCACCTCTGGCCATATGACCAGCAATGGCAGCGGCACCTTCCACAATAATCACCATCTTCCCACAACCCAGTTGGTGGAGGTTTTACGAGCGAGATTGGTTTTACGCTTCCATGGTTCCTTTTCGAGGGTTTTGGTTTTGATGAAACCGATGAACGCCTAACGCCGTAATTGTCGATTGGTTGCGCTAACGCTTTCGTTAAAAGTTCTGCAATCTTCGTACTTTTCTGGCGGGCGGAATACGCTTGGCAACCGTGAGTCGAGAGGTTATTGAGGAGCGACTCTTAAGTGAGTTTTGGTTTTATTGTGCAATAAATTTATCAATACATCGGTATTTCAAATCGGTCCTCCTTGTGTAGCATGTAGATAACAAATTTCAACATTTCGTCACTGATTTACCAAGCTGAGTCACTACTGAAGCAAGTGAACGAAATTAGGTTCCTGATGGATGGAAATTAGCCATACAGCTTTGGATAGGTTTCAAGAAATATTCAATTCCAAAATAGTCTACAAGCAGAGACTATCTAGAATTTAGACGAGATCTTTGGGATTGACGATGTATTCAAAAATGTAATCTCAAGAGCAGGTCGAATATATCCTAACAAGGCGACATTCGGTGCGGATATATTTCTATAAGCTGAAATATTTCTCCTAAGTCTAATACCCAGTGACAGATAGAGTCTATTGGAGGCTCTTGACGACATGAAAGTTGTGGCCCTTTCAAGAGATTTTCCAGGACCTACACATTAACTTCGTCTTGATGAAGAAAGCTGGAGATGGGTGGTAGACTACTCAACTTCAACAAATTCTCGCGAGCTTGAAACTCGTCCCTACTGATACTTATAATGACCATTACAAGTTACTACTCGGGGATGTTCAATCTGGATCTCATGACAAAAATTTTTGGACGAAATTCTAGTAACTTCATAAAGGTTAAGATCAGTAACAATGTCAATATTCCTCTTGGAGATCATATAAAAGCTTGGTAATAAATAAGTTAAGAGTTAGTAACAACAGGTTTAACTAGAACTCTAACCCAGTTCCTCCAAAATCAACTCTCTGAGCTCTCATTGTGCTCTAACCCAAATCTTTATTTCCAAATAGCTAGTCTGCGTTATTTATTGTCTGCACTACCTTCAAATATCATCGATACGATCGTTCGCTAGCTTCTCTTCACTTTTCGCAAAACCCGCCTTATCGTTTGGATCATCTCCATACGTTTTGTTTTCCTTCTTTGTCCTTTGTCCACTAACGTGTATCATCATATCACCGCATCGAGACCGCATTATCGCTGCACGTCGCCGCACATGGTCACTGGGCCACTGCCAACTGCCGTAGCGCACTGTGACGGCAGGTTGGTCATAAATTTACGCGCCTTATCGTTTACCTTTCCCTGGCCTATCGGCAAAAGTTCGCGCCACCGATCTCTAGCTGTTAATTACCAAACAAAAATGCCACTCGGTTCCCTCCAGCCACTCCACATTCGATAGGCCCCGAAATCAACTCAAACCTTATCTGTGTGCTCTCACGTGCGAAATCGCAGCACACTGTAACCGCACTGGGTGTCTCCAGTCGCAGTCGCCATACGCGTATCATGTATGGCCCACTAGCGTGCGGCATTCTGGCCGGTATGACCTACGATTGTTATCGGCCGACAACAACAACAGCTGAGCGGTTCATCACTCATCAGCTGATTGTCTCGAGACGCGGTCCCGAGTGGTCATTCCCTTCTGGCATTTCGTACCAGACGGCGATATGGATGAGGCAGGCGCCAGCAGAAGTTTGTGGCACCACTTGTCGTCTCCACCAGAGCACAAATGATAAGGAAAGAGCCGTGTCGGCTTTGTCGCTCATTCGAATCAGCCCAGTGGTAGCACCAACAACACCAGCACAGTAGTGGTAGTAGCGGCAGCGATATTTAATTTAGCCCTCTTTTACGAGGTTTTATTTTTACCGCATGTCCGTTTATTACTTTGCCCTGCATCGCACATTGACACAATCTTCGATCGCGCTGGCCTCGTCATCATCATCATCGTGACCGTTGTTGCGCTGGGTAATGAATGAAATGAGCCCTCGTTATTTGTTTCGTTTTTTTGTGCCTAAGGGGAACCAGGTTATCGATTGTTGACAAAACAATTGAGTCGCGGAAATTGCAACTCCACTCGAAGAGCGAGAGAACGAGCGGAGGCTCATAAGTCAAGCGAGCGCGCGAGGGATGTAATGAGTTTATTGCACCGCCTTACACCGCGTCGGTTCTTGGACGCTGCTGCTACAGTTGGAGCTGTAGAAGCCGTTTCACAACCCTGGGCCGGTAATGGTACAATTAATTCATAGCTCGAGCAGGTTGAACTTTGAGTGTTGGATTACGAGATTGCAGATAATCGGTGGTTTCCAACAAAAACCAAGATCCATTACTCAATCTGTTTGCTCTTTGTGCTGCGTAGTACCGGGCGAACAATAACGCAATGTATGGAAAGAATGTGTGAATTATCAACAGATTGCGAGCATTTATTATGATTAGAATCCACTTGAAGACGCTTTTGACGCAAATGCTTTATTTTAGCTTCTAGAAAACCTTGAAGAATTTGTCTGGAGTACGCGTGATAGGGAGACACGTAGAGCCGTGCTTCTGGAAAAGATGTGACGATCACGAACCATAAACTTAATTAGCTCGTGTTGCAGTTGTTTTGGATTCTTGAAGTCAGTGGCGTTATATATTATATAAGCAAATGAAGAAATACTACACCAGCAGCTTGTTGGAATGCACAACACCTCTACCATGATGAGTTAGGGCGCATGCAGTACACGAGAATTCCTGAAGAGTGACTCTCAGTCTTTTTTTTTTGTTTCACAAGAGCTTTAAGTTGTACCAAAAAGTGTACTCTTTATAGTTCAATTAATATAGTCTTTGATAGTATTGAAAGAACAATCTACATCACCAACTCTCCCGAGATGCTCTGATTGACATTGAAAGGATATATGGGGTGTCTTTCCTGCAACGGGTATTAATTACTCGCCGTGTTGTCCCTTATACTTATAATAAAATCCATCCCCGTCCCATTGTGTCCACCAGACAGGATAGTCCTGTTGTCCATTGTTTTGTCCATGGTAGCAATTAAGGTTCCTATCTGCTCTGTTCACACTCATCGCTGATGCCTAGGCTGAAGATAGCGTTTGAAGGGTCCGGCTGAATTGTTCCGGCGTCGATTCTTCACATTATTGATGATGGCATCGAAAATGGTCAGTGTCGGTAATGGCACACTGGCTTTTGTTGTGCCTTTAGAATTCCATTCTCCCATTTTAGAGGCCATCCGTTGTATGAGAATTGTTTTCAGTTTTGTGGGTTGTACTTTTTTGTGTGGTTTTTGTTTGCTATATCTTGCTGCGTTTCGAGACAACTGCAAAACCATACTAACCGCCGGACTTTGTTTTGCTGCCAAAGAATATAATTTATGAAAGTCTGCAACAGCTGGAAAATCATTCATCTTGATTCGCTCGAGGCGAACTGTTTGCACATCATGGTGGTTGCCGAAGCAAATGTCACGGGTACGGTGGTTTTATGGTGTGTAATCGATTTTAATTGCCCGTACAGTAATCGATTTCCGATTGTTAAACTCTTGGCTGTCGTCTAGTTGATTGGGTAATGGCATAAAACTCGAACGCGGGAAAAAAACATTGCTGACAAGGAGAGAAATGCTGCGAATTGACTTTTTTTTAATGGTGGTCTATTGAGTGTTCCAAGAAATAGATGGAATGGAATATTCCAGTGCATGTATAGAGAGGAAAAACCCCTAAACAATTAATATTGCTTCGGCTAGACAAACATACGAGACAATACTGTTAATCAAGGGTTGGTATTTTGTCTGGCTGTGGGGAAAAGAACTGCAGGAACTCGAAAAAGCGTGCAACACAGTTCCACGAAGAAAATGATCAGATCATTTTAGGATATAAGAAGATCTTCAGTAAAAAAAAATAAAGACCTTATAGATAAATATAGTATAATTGTGGGGACGGCGCGGGGGTCGAATATCAGTAAATTCGGTATTCGCTTTCTTTCTGCAACTTTCTGTAGTCATTTGATTACTTGAGGCAGGGT
>KI423571.1:3673-27849 GCA_000473375.1 Anopheles culicifacies | reverse complement strand
TTTAGATGGCCAAGATTTGGGGCAAAGCAAAAAAAAGAATCCACACACAAACACACACACACACACACGACACGTCCACACACTTGGTGGACGGCGAAAGGTGAAATCCGTGCGACGACAAAAGGAATCCCCGAAAACTTCAATCCAAACCCGATAACACGATTGTTGCAACTGAATGTAATTTTCCGCGTTTGTATGAGGCGTACCGCAGCAGTAGCAGCAGCAGCAGCTTCGTATACCAAAAACACAACACCAGCACAGGCACAAGCGGGACGCGGCCGGACGGAGCAGAACCCGGCAGGACATTCACACAACACAACCAGACGGCAGAACAAAACACATCGCAAACGGGAACGTACCCATCAGAGGCTGGAGGGGAGGGGGAGAGTGTGGAAGTGGCCGGGGGCCCGTTTTCTAAATGGGATATAGAGGGTGAAGAATTGAACCGAACGATTGGTCGGAAAAACAGCTGGCGGAAAAACACACGCACACACAGCCAGGGAAGAGAAATGAAGCGAGAACGAATGAGAGAAGGAGAGGGAGAGAGTGAGAAAACTATTTCTTCCCGTTATTTCGCCCCGGTTTGCGAGGGAAAGGGTCGCTGGAAAAGGACGAAATACACTTCTAAAAATATATTGCCACTACCACCGTTCCACCGTTCCACCCCTGCCAGTAACGAACCCTTTCACCATCATCCCTTAATGGCATAATAATAACAACAACAACAAAAAGGGAAAAACACCACCCCCCCTTTTGGGACTACAATAGCTGCCAGCGTGGAATGGATTGAATGTTTCACATTTGGAATTAAACGTGGTTCCAAAGATGGTAAAAGAAAACAGTGCCCTAATGGTGTGACATTGGTCCCGAAAAAGGATAGCAGAGAATAATAGTTTTCCCAACCACCCTTTTTTTGGGGGGGCAACCCCCATACCCATTTCCCTCTCCCGTCACATTCCGTCGAAACAATGCGTGCAAGGGAGAGGCATGGAATATCCTGCCAATTTAAGTAGCAAACGGCAAACAACAATCAAAGAACGGACGCGTCCAGAACCGCCTGCTGTGCAGGTTTTATTTTCCACCTGATTTTCCACATGCAAAATAGTAAAGTATCCTTGTTGCTCTTTGTAGTGCGGCAGGAAATATTTATAAGTAGGCGTTGCCAAAGGATCAGATTCGAGGTTTTGGGTGCTATAGCTGTCCTACTCTACCTATACGCGACTGTACCAGGTGAGAGATGGAGATAGTCGAGCAGCGAAAGAGAGAAACACTGGAAGAAAGAGAAAACTGCTTCAATCGCATTAAACCAATACGAAATGATGAAAGGGTGTAAGAGAGAGGGACAGGGCTTGGTTACGGGTGGGATTGTCATGGACACACGCATGCGCCACACGAAAGGATACGATGGTACAACCTGTCGCCACCATCTCATCTCCCTCTCCCTTCCTTCCTGCCTTCAGTCCCATGAGCTTTTCAACCTGTTCGCCTCTGCACGGTCAGTTTGAGCGCGATGGCGCCAGCTAACCCCTTTTTTTGTGTTGTGTCGCACTTCAGCACATATCCTTGCCCCGCGCGCCGGGCTGTTCGATCGCGCGAAACAACGTCAAACCGTCGCGTACATTCGGCCAGCACACGGCCAGCAAACGGAAGCGAAACAGCCCCCGAAAAACCGTCGACTGGACCGGGTATCTCGCGCGGGACAAATAAAACGATACAAAAGCCCGGGACGGGCAAACCGGACCGGGGAACCGAGTGGGGGGGAGGTAAAATCTGTTCGATTTCGCTTCACATCACACAATATCAATGGTGTTCAGGCTGCGCGCGGAAATGGGTACGAAGCATTCCGAGGAAAAAGTGGAAATGAAATGAGATGACAAAATGATTGGTCGGAATGCATATTTCAAATCTTATGCTAATGAAAAATAAAATCGTGAAATCTATCCGTACCTTGCCCGTCAGACACACACACACACACACACACACACACACACACACACACACACACACACACACACACGGGGCTACATCGAAGTTGGGGCCATTATGGGATCCTCTATTTCGGACGTCATCGAAGGAGGAGGCGGGACAACGAATGGTGGTTCGCAAAAATGGTTCGCCGATGAAAATGAAGCGAACGAGTGAAAATTGGATCCGAAAGCTGGACCTGTGAGCAGAGCAGAGCCTTCCTCCCCCTTGCTACGGATCACCTAACCCGTGCACTTCACGATAGCTGACCAGGGTGCCGTTTCGGAGGGGGGTATGCGAACCGACCCCTTACAGATCACGCTTTTCGAACGTTCGAACCAATTCGTTCCGACGGTTTGCCATTCTGTCCGAGAGGCGGGGGGGAGGGGGAGGAGAAAAAGGATTTTAGACTCATCTCCCGTTTTGTTTCCCAAGGACCCAGGTTCGGAACGTTCGTAGAAGACATTCCATTGAACCGTTTAGTGGAACAAATGCCGACGGGTACGCCCTTGTCTTGTCTGTCCGTCTGCAAGGCTCCCCAAGTGATGGCGCATCGTCCCGGTAGGAAATGAGATACTTTTCGAGAATGAGGTTGTCGTTGTGTTCATGGTTAAATTAAAAACTATCCAAAAACAACGGGACCGCCATTTTAGCTGTTTTGTATCAATTTATGTTGAATGAGCTTTTTGGCACTGTGTGAAGAGGAGTTAAAAGCAAGATAAGAAAGCGTATAAGTTACTGAGAAAGGATGTTTAACTTTTGCTAAGTTTAATAAAGAAATTGTAAGATGAAGAAAATAAAAAGAAGAAGAACAAAACAAAAGAAAAAAAGAAGATAATAAAATAAATGACAAAGAGAGAAAAAAGAGAACTTATAAAAACTTACAATAAAAATAAAGAAACAACAAAAAAACAAAGCTAAAGGAATGTTCTTTAAATCGTACCAAAAACATGAAAATAATTTCTTCACTAAACCAAAACAAAACAAAAAAATATCTAAAAACTACAAAGAGATGTGTGATGGACAAGTATCTTTAAACAGTGGCGAACAAAAAAAATCCTACACCTTCAAACGTCACAGACTCGCTGCTGCTGCTGCTCTCGCTCGAAAACCGTTTTTCACCATCGTAAATTTTCATATTTCATGCACCGGGCCCCGAAAGGTTGCCGCTTGCGGTTAAACGGTTGATGACACCCGACACCGATATGCTTTAGATGATAGTTTGGCCCTTTTTTTGCCACTACTAACACTCCTCCTTACCAGCATTCCCACTAGATAGGAGAGAGAAAAAAATGGCTGCCCAAAGAAGGCGCACCGTAGAAGCTGCGAAGAGTGAGTGGTAAGCCGGAAAATCTGGTCCTTACACCGGAAAAAAAAGAAGAAGAAGAAAACAAAATCAACAAACCTAACCTATGCATCTCGTCGTCGTCGGTCGTGGTCGATGCTGTGTTGTTGCGCTGAGGAGCGAAACACGTGTCTTTGCGTTCTATGTGGTGTGTGCGTGTACTACTGATGGAACACACGAATAAAAAAAAAAACACCCAAAACCTGTGTGCCAAAATAGAGGCTAGGCTAAATAAAGCTTAGAAATGGAAGAAGATTCCGTGTGTCTTTCGTGTCCGGATGAAGTTTGTTGCAAAAGTTAAAGCAAAAGCATTACACGGAATATGCTCGGATTAGCTGCCCGTTTTGGGGGTCGTATTGTGCGAAGAAAAGAATTCTATTTATATTACAAAGAAACTAATTCCCTTTTTTGCGTTTTCTAAGCTTAATTAGACTGTTTCTCTATGCAAAGACACACTTACTGAAGAAACGCAAGTAAATAATAATCAAACGTTACGTCTTCACCTCAATCTAGCGGGGTTCATTCCTTACTTACCACCGACGACCGAGCAGAATATAGTACCTACACGCCCCGCCACGTCCTTTACCCGCGTTTGCCATCACTTCCGCTTCCATCCTTCCAGCAACCGAATGAAGCAACTTTGTTCCATCACAGATAATGTTCGATCATTTGCCGCGTGTCTTAGCGCCGATAAGGCCCCACAAGCATCACTCAACTGGGAAATTACGCGCGGCACAACCAGAACCACAGCCCGCTCGCTCTATATGAAATTTGTCTGAATTTTTAATCGACCCATTCGCCGCCAAACAAGCAGGCACCGTTTTCTTGCCGAGTTTCTTCGTGGGAACACGATACTGCTGCCGTCGTCGGCGTCTCACAATGTGCAACGGGATTGGTCGTGTATCCTTTTACCATCCGATCCGTCTCCCCGTCGGTGATTTGCTCGTCGACACTGACAATCTTATCTTGTCATTGTTAGTGCTATTATTATCACTAATAGTACCTGTAGTAGTAATAGCTATTTCTTGCCACAATCACAAAATATCCAGCAAAGCGGGACGATTCGTCAATACACAGCTTTAAATCATATTTCCACTAAATTACACGCCGCCTTTTCTGTACTTACACAATAGTTACATTTCGTAACTAGTAAGCGACCACTTTTGCATTGCCGACGGGTGCCCGTTTACTACTGCCACTACCATTATTACACGATACGTGGAACTACGTACTAAGTGTGTAGCCCAATACCAGCAAGAATGAGAAATGGCAGCAGAAAAACTCGTGCTCGTTTAGATTTATCGATTTTGTGTGCCTCTGTGTTCTCTGTGTTTTAGAACGAGAATTTCAGGTGAAAGGTCCTGCCATTTGTAGGCATATGGCCTCATTTGACTTACACGGCGCGGTACTTAGACGGTAGTGCGATGGTATCACATATGAACCACACGGTGGTATTGTCCTTCCCGCCGCGCGTCCACGTTCGTCAACCGTTTGAATCCTTCCTTACGCCATTTCCCCTGCGTTTGCTGTAGCGCGGGTTTACTTCCCCTTCGTGCTGTCGTAGTATTGGTGAGATGGTTGCTATTACTTACAGTGACGTTCCAAACGAGCGCTACATCTACATCGTGGTGTTGTTTCTTACATATCATTTCGTTTCCCAACTTTTCATTCTCTAAATTAAAGGTAAGGATTAATATAACAACAATTGTACTTAGAATTCTAGTAATATATTTTTTTTCAAATGAAATATTTCACTTTACAATTACCTTAAGCGTTAAAGATGATTAATTCCTATCTTTAGAGACAATCCTAACAACTGCTAGCTCTCTTTCTCTCTCTTTTACACCGCTGAGCGTAAATAATGTGGGTGTTTGGGGTTTATCAATTGTGTTTTTGATAAGAACAAAAAATCCCAATTTGGGTTCAGAGGGTTAAAACTTTACTCTGACTCTACCAATAGTGAGTCTCCCTGATTAACCCATAGTGATGGGTAGTAAACCTGCAAGAATCAAGCAATCAATACCAGGACGAGCGTAACCGACCCAGTATTGCTGTGCCTGAATAAAGAGTGGTAGAAAATAAAAATTGTTGTTCAAATAAAGCACTGCACTGCATTGCCTTTCTTTCACGCCCAACGGCAGGCAACGGGAAGTCAAGAGGCTAAAAAAAATAGGATTAGCATTACATCCCTTCTCTCGACCTTCCTCCTCATCTTCCATAGAACAAAACAAGCGAAAATGTGTAACTATCCACGTAATGTCCCTATTAAACCTTACCGTCAATCCATCGTTCCCCGGCGGCACCCGTTCTACTCATCTTCTTCGGTTGCTTTTTTTGATTTCGATTTTTTACTCTTTTTAGCCGACCCAGGCATTTCTACACTTTCGTCCATCATCATACTCTCTTCTTCGGCCGGTTGTTCCGATTCGCTTTTGGTCTTCTTCTTTTTCTTCTTCTTTGCCGATCCTTCGCCCATTTCGGGTTCCGCGGAAGCTGCGGGTTCTTCGGTAACTTCCTCTACAAGCGAATCCTGTGGAACAGAAACATTCAACGGTGGTTGTTGTTATCGTTTTCTATGTTTTTTTTTTCGAATGTTGAAATTTCTTACCTTCTTCTTCTTTTTCTTTTTGGATCCTTCTTCCACTTCCGGTTCTGGGGCTTCTTCCATATCATGATCCTATTGGAGAAACAATGCAAGAAACAGAAACAAATTAAACATTCGTTCATCTTAACCTCGAGCAAAGTCCACTTACTTGTACTTTCTTCTTCTTCGGTGAAGGTGCATTAGCGGATTCCTCATTTGCCTTCAGTTTCTTGGAGGAGGTCGACGGTAGCGTACTGTCGGTGGCGACCTTGAATGTTTTCACCTCACTGACGGCGTGGAATTTCTGCAGCTTTGCCTTCGCCTTCACGCCGGACAGTCTCGTACTGTTGCCTTCCTCCAGCATGCGCAGTCTGGTTTCTAGCTTCGCTCGATGATCAATACCCAGCTGCATGGTGACATCATCACCGAATGCATCCACACGTGTGGCCAGTGAAGCCTTCGCCGCGAGCGATCGCGAAATACGTCCCTTGTTCTTTATGCTGGCCGAACCGACCAAACTGGCATGATAGATAAGACCGTACTTCGGTGTGTCTTTCTTTGTCTTCAGCGCACGGAACAGTGCCTTTTCCGAACCTAAATAACGAACGTGTAGGAGGTTGTTAATGACATGTGTTTTTCTATTTAGATAAACAACTCTTACGCTTACTTACCCAAAATCTGTAGCGTTGAGGCAGGATGCTTGGCCAAATTGACCAACGAACCGGAGTGTGCAATTAACCTTGCGCCGACGGTTTCTCCGACCAGCACGGTCAAATTCGGAGCCATGGCCATCATGCGAGCCTTCAGATAGTCACTCAAATGTGAACGATACTCGTTGATCGAGATGATCTCATCGCAAAGGCTTTGAATGTTCGTTATGTCTTCTTCCGAAATTTCCGTACCTGTAGAGAGAATACGGCAAATACAGTTTGAAATCACCTATCCTCATAAAACCGATTGTTGAAAAACTTACCCATCGATATTTCAGCCGCTTCCTTTACCTTCTGCTCGAGCTCATCCATCAAAATGTCGGACAAGTCCGTGTCTGCAATGTTTTCTCTCATACCAACTAATTTGATTACCTTTACGTACGCTATATTGTCGGTGAGGATCTTTCCCAGCTCGGGGAAATGCCATCCGTACCTGGTGAAGACGAAACCAGGGGTGTATTAATGTGCCATTACGACGAAGTGTTCTGTACTGAGCTACCCAGCGATTCCTTACCATTCTCTTACTCGCATCATGTAGTTGTTCAGTTCCTTGTCCAGATCGTCCAACAAACTTTGAGCCTGCACGATCATCGTATCGATCTTGTCCGGTGAGAACTTAAGCTTGTACCGGGACAGCGAGTGAGCCAAACCAAGCGACATAGCCGTCATCTCTTTCTTCGGCAAACCGGACAGCAAGCTTTCCGACTGTGAGCGGATACAACGCATCAGCTCTTGGACCGACGTATTTGCAACGCACTGTAACGAAAGCTTTTCCTTGATCGCGTTACCGAGCTTGGCATCGGCAACGAGAAGCTGATTTTGCACATCATCAACCACCAACTTCTTCAGCGCTTTCTTCAACGACTTTGACAATTTGCCCTCGACAGCAGCGGTAGCGGCCGAAAGCGCTTCTGTAGTATCAGCAAACTTTTCGAAATGCTTCAGCTTAACACTGTAAATATAAGTTGCAGACAAACGCGAAACGCAGCCCACGATTAGTACACATTCCAATGTGAGAATCGGTAACACGAATGACCGAGGGAAAGTATGTGCATGAAAGCAAAATTTATGCATCTCTTAGCTTGCGGATGATAATGTGAATAATTCATGCTATATTCAATATTAGACGCGCCAAAAATTCCACCATTTACTTTAGATGGCCGAATGGAACTTTGCGTCTGAATGGGTGAAAAGGCTTCAGCGTTCGATAGGAGAAAGTGACTTACATCTTGTTCGCCTTTTCCGGAGTTTCGAACTCCAGGTACAGATTGTCGATTTCTTTAAATTTGTTGTCATCCAGCAGCTAAACAAAAGAGAAAAACAAATGCTCGGTTAGTTTTATAACCTCAACACACGGAATCATGTACGCTATCCGGCATGGCCACCAACAGCATGTATGCTGTGTCCCCAGATGGTATGACCGGTTAAAGTGCTTAAGACGCTGTTTACCTTAAATATGGCATATCCTGCCGGTGTTTCGTAAAGTATAAACATGATGCTATACTTTTAAACCCACGCCAATGCTTTAAAACGATTTTGTTTGCTAAATTCACTGATTGTGGCCGGATTGCGACGCGCTTTACCACGGAAAACCAAACCAATTCAACAACGTGCTCTCGGAATGACAGCTGAAGGCCGCTTTCAACTGACAGCACCAGTTTGGGCTGCGTTTATAGCTAGCAGTTGAGAGCTAATGTGATTTGTACTAAAATGAGAATTTATAAAATCCAAAGGATTATCGTGCTGCCTCTACAATTAGCAGAAAAGTGGTGCAAAAATTTATTACTGTGAATGTATCCTTTCAAATATCAAAACTTCACGTACTTTTGCAAAAATAATTTCTCCCTGTTTTTCCCACGAGAACAGAATCCCGTTTGACATCCGTCAGCTGAAGAAAACACAACATTGGGTAACCAACTTCTGTCAACAAATCAGGAATTTTCGATTGGCCGATTGCTTTAGCGGTGGTAGCAAATTTCATCGTCGTAAACGATCGTCCGGGACAATAGCAATGTTGCGCTTGTTCGCCAAGACCATGGTAAGCTGGCGCGATCATCATACTGCTTTGTCGGCTAAATATTCCAGCACCTGTGCGCTTTGTTTTGGTAATGGCAGGAGCAGTATTACATAAGTTTGCTTGCTCTTTTGTAGCGACTCGGGGCCACCCGGCCTCTGAGCACGTCAACGGTGAAAATGAGCGACAACTTGTTCGTGCATCGTGATACGCCCGAGGATAATCCGAGCATTCCGTTTGAGTTTACTGCTGATAATCAGAAGGTACGCTTCCAAACAAGCTAAAGATGATGGGCAAATCTTACCGTGTAATGTTTCCTCCTTCTACTTGCCTATACCACAGAGAGCCGAAGCTATTCTGAATATCTATCCAGAGGGACACAAGCGAGGTGCCATGATTCCATTGCTGGACCTTGCCCAGCGACAGCACGGTTGGTTGCCAATCTCGGCCATGCACAAGGTGGCCGATATCCTGGGTCTGCCTCATATGCGAGTGTACGAAGTGGCCACATTCTACACAATGTTTATGCGAAAACCGACCGGAAAGTATCACATCCAGGTGTGCACTACGACCCCTTGCTGGTTGCGTGGATCCGACGAAGTGCTGGAATGCTGCAAGGTAGAACACAACGACCGAATCGCTCTCCGAAACAAAAAGCGCTTCATTATCTCTATATTCTTTTATTTTAGAAAAACCTGGGCATCGGTGTTGGCGAAACTACTAAAGATGGTAAATTTACAATCTCCGAGGTGGAGTGTCTGGGTGCTTGCGTGAATGCACCAATGTTGGCGGTGAACGACGATTACTACGTTAGTATACGCTGTAAAGTGCGTTCGATAATGAATTTATTCATCAACGGATATCCTTTCTTTCGCTTCCACAGGAGGATTTAAGTGTAGCTGATACGGAAGAAATTTTGAATAGTCTCAAGCAGGGACAGCAGCCCCGCCCGGGACCACGCAATGGACGGTTTGCTTCCGAGCCAGTGGGTCAGCTGACATCGCTCACCGAAGAGCCGACTGGTCCTGGATTTGGACTACAGGCCGGACTGTAGGTTCGCTGAGCGTTATCATGTCGCGTCCTAGTTGAAGGAATAAAAATCGCAAAAACCAATCACCTGAAGTGAAGTGTATTCATATAGTAAGGTACTTAAGTGTGTCCTCTCATTCTGCACCCGCTGCAGTTAGAAGCAGGTGTATAATTTTACGGTTATTTACGGTTTTGGTTCTTGTTATCCATTCTTTTCTTTTTCGATTTTCGTTTACCAACATGGCATTGACCTCGTTAGTCGGTCCAGCCAAGAACGTCACGCTCTACCTGAACATACCCTACCGCCCCATTCATTCCCTTGATGCGCTGCTTCGACTCCTCTGCACGCAGTCTCAACCCAACGCACCCCCACCCACCTTGCAGTGGTGCTTTCTTGCGACGTAAACAAACATGCGCTGTCAAAATCAGCCACAGTACACGAATATGAGATGTCAAAGTGAGACCTAGTTTTTTTACGTTCCGTTTGTTTGCATCGAAAAGAGAAATCCAATCTTCGGGGGAAACTTTTTGATTCGTTCAACGTTTGCCAAGATTCCCCAACACACTAGCCCAACATGGCAGGTTCCGCCTTAAGGCGTTTAATGGCCGAATACAGACGTAAGTAGCATGGGGCAGTCTACGTTCCCCCTTGCCTAGCGAAGGCAGCGAAGAAGCTGCATTTACCATACACTTGTGTGTACAATCTGTGCCCAATTTGCTCATCTGACCACGTCGTAATTTGTTGCCCGGTTGCAGAACTTACCCTAAATCCACCGGAAGGCATCATTGCTGGCCCGATCAGTGAGGAGAACTTTTTCGAATGGGAAGCCCTAATTACGTGAGTTTCGGAGTGGTTCAACCTGTTGGTCAAAGTTCAAAGTCACACCAACATGGAACCCCTTTCACACGCTTCAACGCTAAGCCGTTTGCCATTTTCATTTCTAGCGGCCCGGAAGGTACCTGCTTCGAGGGTGGAATTTTCACAGCCAAACTTGTGTTTCCGCCGGACTATCCGCTCAGTCCACCGAAGATGAAATTTACGTGCGAAATGTTCCACCCAAACAGTACGTATTAATGCAGGCGAGCACACGATAAGCTGCTTGGTGATTGATGGCATCTCGTTTATTTCGTTCCAGTTTTTACCGACGGACGTGTCTGCATATCGATCTTACATGCACCGGGAGATGATCCGCTAGGTAAGTTCACCAAAGCAGAGGGAGTCTGTATAGGGCATTTTAATAATGGTGCGTCCTCCTTCCGTAGGGTATGAACTATCAGCCGAACGCTGGAGTCCTGTACAGAGTGTGGAAAAGATTTTACTAAGTGTCGTTAGTATGTTAGCCGGTAAGTGTGTCTTCGGTACTGTTAGTTATCATTCAATTACCGGTTCAAAAACTAGTTTTCAAGTTTAATTTATTAACTTTTGACGTTTTTGTTTGTTATATCCAATGGAAGTTTTCATGATGATGAATTTTCAAAATATTTCAATATAAAGAAATCAAAAATTGCGTATACTTTCGATGATTATGGATGTCCAGAACCGTATATGCTCTTCAGTAAATTCCAAATTTCGGACGCAGTGTGCTTACTGCTGAAATGCTTCCTGTGAGATTTGGCAATGTTCTGCAGCAACACTCTAGTGCACTTCAAGTCGTGGAGTTTAAAGGCAGCACGTAACATTTGTCGCATGTCGAAGCCAATGGCATGATCCGTTGTTAGTAGAAACTGGCCAAACATATCTTCGGGATTATATTGCACGCATTGCAACATGCCTTTACTTGCCAGTTGCACCGTCATCCAAGCACACCAGCATTCGTAGTTGGTTCCATCGAAAATAAATTCTTTCCGCGTCGACATGGTCCAACCGTCTTTGAACTGCTGAAAGTGGATCTATCGATTTAGCACAATAATACGTTACAATTTAATCATAAAATCAATACCTTTCAAATAATAGCAACAAACAGCTTAAAATGAACACACAAAATAAATCACCACACTAAGCACTGGTTGCTTTGTTTCTTCACTTATATTGTCTAACCGTATGCTTGTTTGTCTTCTTCCAGAACCAAACGACGAGTCCGGCGCAAACGTGGATGCAGCAATAATGTGGCGCGAAAACAGGGAAGAGTTTAACAAAATTGCCAGACGCATCGTACGCAAAACGTTGGGCCTTGCATCCTAAGCTTCCCGGGACACACGGGGTACACAAAACCCGTTAACAAGTTTCCGGCCATCAACCGGAACCACGTGCCGCCCGCGTATTGATGGACCGGAACCGAAATTGCAATCGTGTGTAGTTGATCTTTCTTTATGTTGTTGTTTATGGAATAGAGTACTGGCTATGGTTGGATTAAAACAAAAAAAAAAAGCAAAAAAAACACATTGATAAAAAGCTTATCGCGTATCGTACTGTGGCGAGGTCGAAATAAGCGATTCTTTGGTACTTGTTTATTTGTTCTGTTTTTCTGGTATATTTCCTACACGTGGTTCCACCGCCACGGAAGATGACGACGGTTCGGTTTAGCATCTTGGTTAGTTTTTACGTTTACGATCGTTAATCGTACCGCGCGGACCAAGAAGTTTATGTTCATCCTATTACATTCACCATTCCGTTCCGAAGGGGCTGCGGCATTAGTTTTTTTTTGTTTAGTTTGCATGTGATAATAAAACGAACAAATAAAGCTAAAACTGGTATCCCTCCCCCCGGGTTAGATTGAACATACTAAAAATCGAAAACGAAAGTATCGTCTTCTCCATCGACCGTGCACCGAAACAGAATAAGGCACACCGGAATGTGACCCTCCCCAATGAAAAGCAACATCGTGCGCACGTTCCGAAACCTAAAATGTAGAATAAACGGCATCGGTACGGCATGCGGCGCTGCAATATGGCGAATGCACGTGCAAAAGGTTCCTCGCTTACAAACTCCCTTTCGCTAGTGAAAGCTCCTCAAGTCTTTCGTTAAACATTTCAAGGGAGAAGGGCGCCGGGAGGAGGGTGCCCAGGGAAGTGAAAGAAATGTCCCCAAACCGTACAAGTGCATGCGCGAAATTGACACATTTTATCGATGGTGAACAAATGTCACTACCTATACACCGAGAGCTTTCGACCGATCGGGTACGTATCGGCGCATTTAAATCTCCGCACGATCGACGATCGGTTTTGTTCGGTGTGCATATGTTGGAAAAACTGTTCTAGTGGTTAGTGTATTTGTTATTGGCAGCGAATAATGCACGATTCGTAACACATCCACCACCTGCTTGATCGTCAGCTTGATCGTACAGCGCATTATCTCATATGCTTCGACCATTTCTTAATGCAAAACGAGCAGAAGAAAATGCCGCTGTGGGAAAGTTTAATTGTCTGAGCACAGTCCGCATGTGTGTGTATTTTATGCTGTTAACTGGCAAACCCGAAGAACACCGTTAGAATCGCACAACTCTCCCGCTGCCAATAGAACGGTGCCATGAAGAAACAAACAAACGCGAATGGGCGAATGAACAAAGGCACCAATCAAATCGATCCAACCGAGAAGCGTCGGCAAACATGCGGTACCACATCATCCAGCTGGGAATGGTGTGAAGGTGGCAACAGCATTGACCGACCGGCGGCACTTGGAGAGGTGGGGGAAATGGACGCAAAAATTGTGTCACGGGCTGCTTTCTTCCGATCATCTGCACGGCGGTTCATTCGATCGCGAGACTTCGAAGAGAAAGGTACGATCGCCAGTGTGATCAACACGAATCATTCGTTATCGTTACTGTTGTGTGTGGTTTGATTTGTTTGCCGCGAAGTGGTGTGGTGATCGTTTCCTGTTTGCTTTGGTGCTTTGTTCCTTCCCTCGGTTCTAAGCAGAAAATGGAGAAGAACCCGTTACAAGTTATTGCCAATTTTGTTTGCTTTTCTTTACTGCAAAGCAAAGCTTTACTGTCTTCTCTTGATGAGTGTTTCGATTTTTCTATCACTTTAATCGGTATTAGTGGGTAGAAGCAGTGACTGTGCGACTTGTTGATCATTCTCCAACCGATCCCATGGTTGGTATATGAGCATGATTTTTTTTTGTTTTGCTTTAATCAGCATTCTGCCCGGACAAACACGGTAACGGTGTTTAATGAGATAAACCATCTTAACGGTAATTAGTAGAATAAATCGAGCAGCAAGCGCAAGCCTGCACATGCTCGATGAGCCGTTGTAATGGCACTATCAAGTGAGTTGGGGCAATGCTGCGTGTTTGCAGGGGTTCTTTTGCATATAAAACTTGCTTTGGAGCCATCAGGTGATTCTGCTCGTTGATCCGCTTGGTCAACTTGAAGAAAGGGCTAGAGAAGAAACAGTAAATTTAGTGCTAATGGTCTAAAAAACCGGCTAATTGGAACAAAAAAAGAAAAGAACGTTCAGTAAATATAAGTTTGAAGGTCCAATAATTACATTAATCCCCTTTTCATACCATGACCAATGGATAACCATTCATCCAACGGTTTGGATTTATGATTCATCAAGCGGGGATTCCCGCTGCCTCCTTGCAAAGTGATAGCGCCAGCGTGATGAGTGATGAGAGATGCAATCTATCACACGGTATTGGACACGCTTCTCAACGGTATACACACACACACACACGCTGAGCCATAAGTGGCGCGGTTTTTCCATAAGTTAGCGGTTCAATTATGGACCTAACTGTGATCGTTCGAATGATTTAGAATTCAGATCGTTCGCGAAAATAATTTTAGTTGCTCCAGTTAGCGGTTGTTAGTCGGCTATTAGCGGGACCGCACTTACACGTATGGTTTAACCGGTTAATTGCTCACGCCGTACACCTTTTGGGGCGCTATCCGTACTGGTGTGTTCTTTTCTTTTTTTTGTAACGTTAATTTTCAAATTTTATTACATTACACTCCAAGCACCAAGCAACGGGTACGCCACCGTGTAAAACCACACAAACCAAGCTGAACCAAGGTACAAAGAACGTGAAAACGCTTTCGAAACGCCCAGGGTACACCCGGATCCCATGGCAGCGGGACGCTATCGTTTCTAGCTGTTGGTGTGTACGCATTGATTTTGGCTTCTTTCACTGACAAACACCTGCGATCATCCTGAGGGCGGTGCGACGAGGGTGTGATCGAGCATTTTCGTGAAAGTTTCGGTCAGCAAGCACACATTATGCGTATGTGTGACCTGCTTTTTTTTGGGGGCGGGAGTGTGCCCCACAGGGCCACCAAACAACGCCCCCGCCCGTACAGAAGGATCGATGCTGCGATCACGCGCTGGAATGTGGCGGGCCGCGTCGGGCGAGTGTGTGCTTGAATTTAAACCAAATTATTGTACTAGTTTTGTTGATAAAACTACCCACTTTTAATTATAATTAATTTAATTCTTCTAACAGCATTGTTGAATACGAAAAGATGAGGATCTTATACACCCTTTGGACGTTGGGCGTGCTGTGCGCGGTGCTAGCTCATTCTTCAGCTCGAAAGCTCGACAGTGAGTCGTTTGCAGACGTTAGCATAAGAATAGATTCGTTTTTCTAATCACCTTTCTCGCTGCACAGATATTGCATCGAATATTATACCGGGCAGCAATGGGTTGGGCCAGCAGAAGCAGAACGCAGTCGACACGTACGAGGATGTTTCGGGGTCGGAAAATCAGCAGGACGTTGGCAGCGAGGCGCTGCCGGAAAGTACGGAAACGAACGAAATCGAGGATGAGGTGGCCAGCCCGGAAGTGGTGAACGAGGTGCTGGAGGAGTCGAACGTTGTGCCGCAGGAAACGGTGAGCGAAGCGACCGTGGTCAATATGGATGATTCGAGCTTGATCAATCGATACTGCCGGTGTACGGCGTACGAGTGTAACTGTTGCCGGGACATTGATGTGCCACTGTTCCCGGTCAAGGGGCCAGGATGTGCCGTGATACAGTATCTCGATGGTGATCGTATGTCGGTTGGTGTAAAGTTTGCCGATCGTATGATCGTGAACCGTGTCATCTCAGGTATGATATTCTTTGGTACGATTGTGGGAGGTTTACAGTGGGTAATTTGTGATTTTTAAATACTTACAGCGAGAAGAGCGACCCCGGTCTGTTTGCCACTGCCCGGTGGATATAATCGATTCTGTGGCCGCGTTTATGGTATCTCGCGGAAGGCTAACGAAGGCTTTAAAGCTTGTCTTGGGCTGGAACTGCGTGCGGACGATGAAGTGGAAGCGGTGCTTCGTGTGTCCTGCTTCAAGTTTGGTCCCCGCGGTCTGTCCGTGATGGATCCGGAACCGCTCCCGCCAGTCGACGATATCGATGTGGGCGATGAGGACGATGATGAGGATGAGGAAGATGAAGCTGAGGAACTGTTTGGATTTTCGCTTGGTATGTATGCGACACGATGAGAGTGTCTGTGTGTGAGTGTTTTCTTGTGGAAGTCCGAAATCATTTGCATAATGTATTTCATTTTCTCCTCCAGACGACGACGAGGAGGAGGATGACGATGAGGAAGATGACGATGATGAGGGTGGCGCCGATAGTAGTAGCGTGCAGGAGAACGAAACCGATCAGGCCGATTCGCCGGACTACAGCGGATTCAGCTTTCTCGATCGCGACCTAATGGGAAGTATATTTGGGGTGAAAAAGTTTTGGTAAAACGCAAAAAAAAATGTTAGCAGCGGGTAAAAGGTTAGACAAACGTTAATTTAACATAACCAGCGGAGATACAAACATCGATGTACAGAGAGATTCTTGATCAAACTACACCTGTAGGAATGTAGTTTTTTACCATATCTGATGAAAGGCTCAATAATTGGTGCATAATTTTTGCGACCGATTGCAAACAAATGTTACATTTTCGCTTGAAAGGTTTTATGCTTAATGTGCCCTTTTCACATATCGATGTTCGTAACAAAGAAGGGAACCCAATTGCAATGCATTCAAATGGAATGTGAATAGTCATAGCTGCGCGGCAAGCAGTTTTTATAAGTATTTATGAAGTGCATGTGTATTATTTATTTATGCAACAATCGCCGGGCGTTCCGGTAATAGATCGAAGAAGTTATAAAAATAAATCAAACGAAAGAAGGAACGAAACTTAACCAGCCTGTGTATGATGTATGATTGCAACTGTTTTCCATGCGTTTTTAGAGAAACTGTTAAGTTAGACTGCTGCTTTTCGGAATACACGTCATACCGTCTGCGGTGCGAGAGTGCGATCAGGAACCCCGACACGGTGTGACGAACAAATTACCTTTTCACTGTTTCGTGTTTATTGTTTTTGTGATTTTACTCGATCTATTCTTCGCTAACCGCCTAACCATATCCAGATCCTAGCCATCCAACCCATTCATCATCAACCAAACATACTGGCCCCGACCGAAGAATGCTTCCTGGTACCATACACACATTCGCACAAAGTACATCCACGGTTTGATCCTTGGCTCGGCCATTCACCATTCACGCCCGCGATATCCGTACCACCCACCAGGGATCCCCAACGGTAGGGGAATTCAATTCGCAGCAATGTCTGCCGCCGATGTGCTTTGATTTATGTTGGCTTGATCGTTTTCGTGTTTTTCCACCTGCAACGTAGATAGTTAGGGATGAGCGTGAGTTAGAATAGCGTCACAGCTGTGATTCCCGTTGGCTGTTAGTCGATAGAACTTACGATCTTCTTCACGTAGCTCAGCTGTCGCTGGTCGGAACTGTTCACGTTGTCTACTTTGTATGGAGGTGTTATCGTTACGTCTTTGCAGACCACAATATTTGGGCCGGACCAGGTGACCTGAGGAAGGAAGAGAACAGATGTATGAAATTTGCATCAGAATTTGCGACGTTTTGTATTCGTAACATTCTATTGTATTGGGTTTGACTTGATCAAAAGGTTTCCATTGGCACTATTAACTAGATTGTTGTTATGGTAACTAGAAATTATGATTTCGTAGAAATAAGAGATGCTTTTTCTTAGCAGCCAAAGCGTAAACAAGCTTTGACGCCGTCTATTCGTAATGAAGAACCCTCTAGCGAAATAGTGAAAATAAAGTAACATGTGGCAACTTACCTGTTTGATAGTGCGTGCGATAGCCATGTAAAGGTTCTGACCTTCGGGACTGACACCGGCAGAAAGCGCAGTTAGCTGGAGTCGTTTCTGTTCCACCTGATTCCTGGCGCGGGTGCTCAACTGAAGGCGAAAGGAAGCAATCGTTACTAGCGGCGTGCACCGAGAGGGGTTCTCACAAACGCAGGAGGATCAACAGTGTTGCGAGAGATCACTGGTGCAACACACTTGCAGCAGCGAGCAGCAGTAGCAACAGCAGCACCGTGCAGCAGTGTGCATAGCGCATGTAGAAGCGACCGGAAAGAAGCCAAAGTCATACTTACGCGCTCCAGATTTAACGATAGCGGTTGTTCCGGAACTATGCAAACTTCCTTTTTCACCTTAATATCGCTGCACATTGCCAGATTGACGATGTAGACGTCGTTCAGCTTTGCGGATTTACTAGCCGAAGGGCATTCTGTTTTTGCGGCGGAGAGGCGAGGGGGTGGGGGAGAAAGCTAGTTAAGGAAAATTTTGCGGGAGCTAAAACGATAACACTGTAAATATGAACAATAATAGCCGCTGGTCATGGACAGCATGTAACATAAACAAAGGGACGATTGGCAGCACACAATCCAACCACGAATATTGCTACACGGGCTCCCCTGCTGGAGCCGCAGTGATGATGTTGAAGCATGCTTTTTTCCCATCGCATTGGTTTACTTTCACGCCACTTGGAAAAGGATACTTAGTATGAGCATTTTCGTTTGCTGATCGAACGCCATCACCTCGCCCTCGATGTTGGCTTCGAAGCACGTCGTACACTCTACTATGCTGCCGATAGTGAAACAGTCCTGGACTAGGCCAGCCATTACGACAGTGTTTTCTGTTTTCGATCGCTGCGCTGCACTTATTTAGTTTCCACTGCTGTCGTTCTCTCTGGCTTTACTTTCTCAATCGTTCATTTATTATTATCAAAATGACAGAATTGCAGTTTTCTCCACAACATGACGTTTGACAAGCTAATCGAAGCAAGCGCAGGTGACGCACCGCTTTTGGGCATTCAGCCATATTGGATAGGCCGACCATTTATTGCAAAGGAATAATGTAATCATTCGGGGATTGTCCATGCAAAATACTGTGTATTTTATTTCATGGAAACTGTTTGTAGGGTTTTCCAAGCCTGAAGAAATAATATGAAACATTTCAAGGACAATTTCCACAGGAACAGGAAGGATAACCTGTTGTACTAATATTTTAGCACAGCGAAACGGCCAGCAATTGCTGAGCAGGAATACGGCGCAAGCGTTTACGAGCACTAGTTGGGATGTTACTCCGTTCGGTCGTGTGGGAAGTGAACGCTTGAACATTTGCTCCTAAACACATCGAAGTGTCAGCCGGGAATGGCAGGTAGAAAAAATGCATGCGGCAGCAATCTTCTCCAAGAGAACGGCAGCCGGTGTTCAAGATCGCCATGTTTGTATTAGCCAACATAAACCTCAATACACGTGTGCGTTGGTTGCAAGATTAAGTGCGAATAAAATCGTAATTCCTTTAAAATTTTAACCAAATATAACACTTATCGTAGATATCAAGCGTAAGTATTCGTCGTACGGTATAATCTTCTGTAGGGCGGGCGTATTTCTTGCGATTTTTTGCAAATTCGCCGGGCTCGTTGAGCTACGGCGCTGTGATGTACATGCACATGTATAGAGCTTTTGAAATTCCGCATCATTTCAGTGCCCCATTGCAAAACCAAGATGATTGCCGGTCGTCCACTGTTGCTTTTATCGCTGCCAAGTCTAGCGCTAATTGTGGGGCTGGTTTGGTACCGCCGCAAGTTCAAGCCGGACGCAGGTGACCGCGGTGGAGAAAAAAGCAAAGAATGTGAAAGTGCAAGCATGTCGCGTGGTGTCAGGGCGGCGGAGCTCGAGCCGGACATGCGACAGAGCTCTTCACTGCCAATACAACAATCGGCCAACAACAGCAACGGTGCGGAAAACTGGGAAAACTGTTCAGGTTCGGGTCATTCGTCGGCTGGCTCTTCACGTTCGGCTCCGATAGACATCGTGTCGAACAAGAGCCCCTCCAAGGGCGGCGACACAAACGACCTGTTGGGCCGTTCGCAGCTGCTAGAGCACGACAATGATGAGTTCAGCTTCAGCCCGTCGATTGACTTGCCCGGCTCGGTCGTCTCACGCTATCCGACCAACCTGAGAAAATTCAACCAAATGATGGAACCGACGAAGGAACCGGTCGTGATACGCCCGACCAAGGCGGCCTCACTACAGAGCGGTCACTTTCGAGTGCCGGATGAAAATGGTAACGCCAGTCCCGAACCTTCCCCTCGCCAGCAACACGCATCACCGCAACAAACGCCGCATGGCAATGAGAATGATCGGGTGAATGGCAACAGCGATACGGCAAATGATAACTTTGACCGGGAAACGGAAACGTTTGATGAACGCAACGAACAAACCGGCAGCCCGCCGCTCAGCATTTGCAGCGTGCGTTCCGAGGACTCGGGCAAGGGTTCCAGTCCCCCGCATTCGGTTGGACCTTCCTCCGCGTCCCTGTACGAGTTCCTGGTGCCCGCCTTTCTCGTGGCCGGAATGCTTGGCAAGGACGGTACGTTCGTGAAACACATCAAAAAGAAGACCGGTGCAAACGTCATTATCAAGCGCAATCCGGATACACACGCTAGCAAAATTTGCACACTGGATGGTACGCCGCAGGAAGTGCAGAACGCACTGAAAGTAATCCGTGAAAAGTTTCCACTAAAACGGTTTCCAACCCTCACGCTGCAACGCATTGAAATTAGCCGCGTCGAAACGGTCATCCCGATATCGCTGATGAATGACACGTGCTCAAGCGTAAGTTTTTGTATTGCTCGTTTTTCGAAACTCGCACTCACGCACACACATACAAGGTGATTGATCCTTGTGGCGTCGTGCGCTTTTCGGTTGGCACTTCCTGTTTCACCATGGTCCCTTCTCTTTTTTTTATTCGTTTTGCTTTGCGTTCCGATTTTAGCTGCCGCTGGTCGAGGGTATTAACAATGACGTCGCCATTAGCTGCATCATAAACGTAGGCCATGTGTTCGTGCAGCAACCGCTCCATCCAACCCACCTGACGCTTAACAGTATGCAGCACTCTCTTAATCAAAGTTACAAACAGAACGAGGCTCCCGTACTGCCAGAGATCGTACCGAACGCGGTCTGTGTGGCGTTCGTCGCCGACAACTGGTATCGGGCGCAGGTCGTACAGAACATCCCGGAAAGCAATTTGGTTTTAGTAAAATACCTGGACTACGGTGGCTTCTCCATGCTGCCCCCACAAAACCTTCGTCAAATCAAAACAGATTTCATCTCCGTACCGTTTCAAGCGCTAGAGTGCGTGCTGTCCAACATTGTTCCGATTGGTAAGCTGGACGTTAACCCCGCCGTGTTGGTTTGAACGATAAAAACTTTGTTTGGTTAACGTTGCGGTTTGTTTTTTCTTCTTTTCTCCATTACAGAGGATAGCTGGTCCGAGGAAGCCACCGAACTGTTCCGTAGGTTAACAAGCAATGCAATTATGCAAGCACAAGTAGCGGGATACACCGAGGAGGGTATTCCCGAAATTTACCTATTTTCTTCAATAGCAAAAGAAGTAAGTACGAAACATATGTGCAGCTTTAGAGCTAATTTACAAAGTGGTGATGCATTATTGGAAGCTAACGGGTGCGCTTGGAAGCGGAATGCCTGACCGCGAGCATTCTTTTTGTTTCACACCAAACACAACCACCTCACTAGCTTATCAAAATTTTAGTTTACCAATGTGTAGATGTTTATGGCTGCGGTTAGATTGGCGCCCTTATCTGCGCGGTGCCGGGGAGGTAGGCAAAGGCACGTTTTTCTTTTGTCGCGACTGTTGTGTTGCGGAAACTAAGCGATAGCGTGTTTGATAATGAACTATGTTTGATATTTTTAACATTCGTTTGTGTTGGTGCTACAAATGTGGGTTTGTCTTCATGTGTGGACGATTTGGTAAAAAGATTGCCTTTTTTGTTTGCATTTACAAAATGGCAGCAATAATATTTGAATAGGTAGCGAATTGTGGTGATTAATTTCGCACGTAAAAACTTGTACTGATTAGATAAAGGTATTTGAATCGTATAATTTTTTCTCCAGACACGTGGTTGCATCACCTCTTGTTGACCCTTTTTATGATTTATTCGATATTCGTAAATTAATTCTTAATAAAAAAACTGTTTTTTCTCCTTTCCAGAATGTAATTTTCATTAATCAAGAAATGGTTGCTAGCGGCCACGCCAGATGGATTGACTGAACTGTGTGAATGCAAAGTAGGTGAACAAATTAATAACAAATTTAAAAAAACGCATATATAAGGAAAACAACGGTGAGATTGAAGATATAAGGAGCGCGCTTATAAGAAGGCAATGAAGCGGGAAGCGATGGGAGCTTCAAACAGTTGGTCAGCTGATTGGTTTTTGGGTGGTGTGAGATGGACTTGGAGGAACGGTTTTGGGAGGAAACAAGCATTAGCGCGCGCTCGCGATCCAAAGTGACACGATATGAGGGCGGCGTGGCTTGGTTCAAAAAGCCACAACACTACCCCATCATTTACAACATTATACATCTTCACGTTCTGGTTGTCGATCCCCGGTTGCCTCTTTTCGATCTGTATCCACTTATGGGTAATGCGAGCAACAAACGGATTATGCTAACCATACCATACTGCTAGTGCGCGCTTTCATTAGATGGCAGTCTCCATTTCATGTCCCCCCCCCCCTGCGTCATCTGCACATTTCTCCCCCATACACATACTCACACACACACACACACTCTCTGTTGTTGGTCATTGTTCGCTCCCCCACCCCCATCGGCACTGGACGGCTCCTTATAGTCTTACATTCATTACTACAGTCCTTCCTCGTTACTGTTACAATTATTAAATGAAGAAAATTTGTGAATAATACGTTAAACAAAAAAACATAAGAATGCGAAAGCCCGTCGTTCAAGTTTTTTTCTTTTCATCGCGTGCCTTAGAGTACTCTGCAGCTAAGGCACATTATTATTTTAGTTACTTTTGTATAAGGGTATTTATGAAATAAATTCAACAAAATTAATTGATCTTACGCCGCAATGTGTCTTACCGCGTTACTGGTGCGCGTACAAGCAGGAAAGAAAACATTCGACCGTGAATCATCGAAAGAAAATGGTTTTCCTTTTCCACACAATGAGCTAATTCCATCGAGGGATGGATCGGGGGGAACAGCGGTGGTGATGGGGGGAGTAGCAGGCAGAAGGTTTGCGCTAGCTCAATACGGTGCTGCTGGCTCACGGTTACGCTGAGAAATACGGGTCGTTCTAAATTTAGTAACGGCTGCTCAGCATTAATTAGGCCAAATTCGAGTGTGTCTTCGACGCGCGTGCAATACGGTTGAGATGCGTATTTGGTGCAGAAAGATACCAACACACATGCGTGGTGTGATACGCGCGAGACATTTCAAGATGCGCAGATCGAACACTTTAAAGCACTCAGTATCGGCGTACACACTGAGGATGTATTTAGTGTTTCCTTAACATTCTCATCATCGCTTACGACCATCCTTTACCTTAGTTGTTTCATTTTTTCCCCAGCCCTGTCGGTCGTCGTCATACGACGTGTCATGCGAATCAAACAGCAACGTGTTGTATATCGTGCAACTTTCAGAAAAGTCGTTTGGCATAGGCGATACCCTTACTTTCAAATCTTTTCAACATTGGCCCGTCCCATGTGGCCGTTCAGCAGCCGCGCGTGTTCAACTTTCCAAAAGGCCATTGCGTCTACTTGTGTTGCTGCTATCGTTTTTCTGCCCCGAAGCAGCAGGTTACGCTTTTGACCGGTTTGGCGAAGATTATTGTTACGTTGTTGTGTGTTGCTGCTTCTTTTTAAATATTAATGGGTCAATGCAGTCGCGATATGAATCACGCCGCACCGTACGTTCGGCGAACATGCCGCGGACGGAAATGCCGTTGCGTGTGGATGCTGTAGCCGGTTTCTGATTGATCGCCTGATCACGCGGGGCGTTGTGTAAAATGTGTGTTGATAAAGTTTAGCTGGCCAAAGCGTCTTCGGTTGCGCACGTGACATGTGATATGAAGCTATCAAACACACGCACAATCGATTTGAAGAAAATGAGGAAAAAGTCAAGAGGAATTCAAAATGTTATACATCAGGTCCTTCTTTAAGGATGTAGTGCAAAAAGAAAGAAATGAGTAAAAGAGATGTAATTAAAAAAACATCTCATAATTATTATTATGTAATAGAACACTCTCATTTGAATAATAGTCAGTCGATCACAAAAACAGGACTGAGCTACCTCAACTTCTCAAAAACGTATCTAGGAGTAGATTCAACTATATCAAATAATTTTACACTTCCAAAATAGAATAGAGTGAGATACATGAACATTTCTTAAACCTTCTCAACCAACCCTGCATCCTTCCTTATTCTTAAATCCTTTTCTGAAATCTTA
>KI423570.1:34091-35417 GCA_000473375.1 Anopheles culicifacies | reverse complement strand
GTACACGATGAAATGAGACAAAAAATGGGGCATGTAAATATGACGCGGGGATGGCCTGCATCTTTACCCCATGCACCCACGATGTGTGTGGTGTTGGAGAAGCCCAAGGTGATGTGTGCATTTTGAAGGATGAAAATATTTATTCGACCTACGACAGGATCCCCCAAGGATGAACTCTGTACATCCCTCTGTTCAATGGGAAGCGATCGTGTGATGTGATGATTTCCCTTACTTTGGGGATAGAGAGCGGAAGTAAAATTAAGAAATGAAAGAAGATTGCACCAACCCAGCAGCACACCGTAAAATGGATAGGCTCCGAAGGTTATGATGAGAGAGGCATTCTTCCTCCACCGGGAGTGTAGAACATTATACAACACGACAAACGGACACTTTCAACTTGATGATGTTTCTATTTATACTTACCGGTTGTTTATCCGGTGGCTTAACAAATTTCGTACCGGTATCGAAGTACATGGATCTGTGTGAGCACAACAGCATGTGTGTGCAATCGCACTGTGTTGATACAGCACTATAAAACATATCAGGTGACAAATAGTATGAAATCCTGAAGATATAAATTGCTTCGTTCGTGCCGGTAAGCCCGGGGCTGCCTTTGTGCTGTAATGGCTCTCGTAAAACAACACAGATTAACTGAAACCAAATGTTTGCCTGACTGGGGGTAATCAAGCTCGGTTGGTACCGGATTCATCATCATCATCATACGGACAGCGACCGGCTTCATACCGGAGGGGGCTGTGACGAAAGAGATACACACAGAAACGGCTCCAAGCTGGTTGGGGAAGGCGCTATTTTTGTGCGCCCCTGACAAAAATAAGTATTACGTGCTAAGTACGTACGTGCGTACGTTCTTGCTACGGTGTTGCGTACGTAGTTCGTGCGCGTCTAGTTGCGAAGTCATGGCATCGGCTCTGATGCGTATGCTACGGTAGGCGTTTGACCTGTCCTCATCCGTTGGCATTCTTGATGCGTGCAGCGTTACGCATGTGAATGAGCACCGAAGGACGAACGCTGGTCGCGTATACCGACGAAATGTGTAACAGTCAACATATGTCGTTCGGGCAATGGCACGGTTCATTACACTCCAATCCAGTGGCCATAATTTTTAAACAAAAGTGTCATTATGCTCACTATTAATCTTGCTACGTGCAGCCATTGGCATTGGTTTGCTTTTCATTACTGGTGAGCGGGTTAGTGCTATACTGCATTTGAAGTAATGCACCTGAAAGTCTTCTGATAAGAAACTATTAAAAAAAGGCTTAAATGTATGTGTGCAGTATTAGTATTGGGAGAAAAAAAAACAGGAGG
>KI423570.1:21591-29091 GCA_000473375.1 Anopheles culicifacies | reverse complement strand
GGGCAGCTCTCCCTGTCCTCCCTATGTCAGTTGGATGTTATTCGCGAGTAATCGAGAGTTTTTCCCCTGTCTGTTTTTTAATCGTTACTATAATCATTACTTAGCAAACTACTTCTATCTTCTTCAAGTTTTTTTTTTACTGCTTGATGCGCACCTTTTGCGTGCGATGCTCGGGCATATATATATTTGAACTATTTAGCGAATACCGTTTTGTGTAAAGTTTAGATAAAAAGAAGAGGAAGTAAAAAACGACGTTGACCGTGTAAAATCGTACGCACGGACGCGTTGGTGAGCAGCGAGTGCGAGATTATTTTTAATGTGTGTGCCTGTTGCAGTGTCGGTTGTTGTTTGGTACCGCCAAATGGGCATTTAGGTATAACTCGGGCAGGGCAAAGCAGATAGAGTCAGTGTGTAGTATGCTTTGTGCGCGTTGATGTGTGCACAGCTGATATCGTGGATTGAACCGGGAGCTAGTTCTGAGGATAGTAGCTGAGGTATTTGTTTGTTTCGTTTCGTAAGAGGAAAGATCGTTAGCTCCATTGTTTAATCGTTTCAAGCTTGTAATCCCATTATATGTGGATTGCGTACAGGTCTTCGAATCCGTATGTTCCACCAGGAAGAAAGTTTCATTCATTACATCCACTACACCCATCTTCATCGGTACACAAACAAACAGCAGTCAGCAGTAGTGAAGCAAACTGGGGCACTTACACCAGGGAAGCGGATGATTTATTTTACAAAACTTACCAAACATAGAAGGGAACACCAGACAGAACTTAAATTTTGTATAGATATATAGCAGCTTTTTTTAAAAACAAAAATCTCAGCAGTATGATGGACCCCATATAAGAAATATCAACACATTTGCGAACGATTGTGTGCAACCGGCTTATGGATGATGATAGTACGCAGTACCGCATCCCGTTTACCAGCGAGCTCACATACTACAAAAGGGCGTGCGAGACGCCACCGTATGTGTGCGAGCGAGCGCGTGTGCATATTATTAGCAGGAATGAGTGAGCAATGAGCGCTATTTACAATTAATTACTACTACTTTAAAATGCTACCACACAACTTCTTACATTAAAACCAAAATCTGTACCACCACCTACCGAACATCCAAATCCCATATCAATCTTCCAAAAAGGTTTCTCGACATATTAACACATATTACGGCTAAGCGTAAAGAGTAATTTTTGTAATCTATTTTACGGTCCCCAAAAACATGTTATTTCACACACCATACAACGAAGAATGGTGCGCTTAACAGAGAGTGTTTTCTTTTCCCTGTGCGTGTGTGTTTGCGTTTTGAGTTCTGAGACAGTAATGATTACGCTGAGTTGTTTGATTTTATCATTTCGCTTTGGTTTGTTTAAGCTTTTAAGAACACGTTACCTCATTTTATTGGGGATGCTTCAGATGTGTTGAAACATCATCACTACACAGGAAGGAAATTGCGAGACTGCAAAAATAGTATCATGAGTTGGGAGCACAGGATCCCAAATATCTCTAAACTAACCTCCCACAGCAGCTTCTGTAAAATCCATTCATGCGAAAGCATGCACAGAACAGTCAGTTCTACACGGTTCTTCCTTTCTTCCTGAATCTAACCGAAATGCCTCTTTCAAATGCCCGATACACCCGACATGAATGACACGCTTCTTCAGAGATTTCCTCTATCGCAATATGCATCTCTCTCACTATCACGTGCGCGTACACCCACACACACACAACCTTGCTGCTCTAAACCCTTTCGAGCTTAGGTTTTTTTGTTGTTGTGCGTGAATTACTTAACTTATTTAAAATCGGAACATACAAAACACACGAACATTAGAATTGGGGGTTTCCTCGAGCGAGTGTTTGTGTGCGTGTGTGTTTGTGTGCGTGGATGTGTATTTAGCAGCAGAAGGTATGATTATGAATACACACTACGGTATAGAACGAAGAAAAAAAACGTACATAAGTTGCATAAGTCACAACTAAGCTTTTGGGAGAGACGCCAGCTGGAGCGAATCTGTTTTTGCGAGTTATGTTCAGAAAAAAGGAAAAGAAACAAAAAAAAAGAGGACGAAAGCGACGACGATAAGTAATAGTTTTACGAAGAAAGAGGAAACAAGAGAGTAACGAATCGATTGTTTATTGATGATAACCGATGACAGCACAGTACTTGTTTGTAAAGAAACGACAAGAAGTTAGTAACTATCTCCGTTTAAAGTACATCTTTTGCACCAACATGCGAAAGGGTCTGTTCGCTTTACAACGATTCGTAGTAAAGCATCCTGTTTTTGTGTTTCCTTGTGGGTGAAGGATCGATCCTTTCCCTCTTTCTGTTGGGTGTTAAGTTTCGCGCGACGTCGCTCTATGCCGCCTCCACGTGCTGCTGCAGGTGCGCTTCCGGTTGCGGTTTTCCAACCTTGGGCTTAATTGTTGAATGTTGAGGTGTTGGCCTAAGATTAGAATTAAATTGAGGTTGGAAAGATGGGGAGGAGAAACCAAACAAAAAACATACCATTGTGAAGCACAGTCGTGTTTGCACCGTTATTCCATCCAGCGAATGCTAAAACACAGAATTGCTTTAAAGAAAACGCGTTACGTAGATAGGATTTTCTCATCTCGATGGTTTTTTTTGTTTACCTTCCACCAGAGTAGGAAGGGAAGTCGGGGAGAGGGAGGGAAGGGAAGGGGTTCTAGAGTTCCTGGCGCTCACACATGGGGGTCGGTGTTGTGCATCTTTTCCTTTTTTTTTGTGGCAAAGCATTATTGCTCTCCCATATGCTTGTTATCCTTTTTTTTTCATCTGAAAGTTCTCAAATGGGTTCCTTTTTATTTTCTACACAATGTTGCATGTCTAACCCTAACACGTCAGTACGAAGAGACGATCATTGTGTGAACGGTAGAAGAAATGGGGATCGATTATTGTCGAACTCTTTTGGAAAAGTTTTTTCTTGCTTTATTTATATAAGAAATCAAAACAAATGAAATCATAGATGGGGGCGCATGGAGGTAGTTGCCGTGGCCAACTGTAAACCCTTCTACCAACATTGTAGACAAACATATTGGCATTATTGAAGTGAAGGGATGTGCCACAGCATCATCCTCTTCACAAACGTTGTTTTCCCCCCATAAGAAACACCCTGCAGTTGTTAGAATTGTGCAAGATTAAAATAAACATGAAGCATAAACATTAAACAACCATTAAACGTAAAGAAAGCTGTAGGTTAGCAAGTGAAAAACTCGGAAGAAAATAAGAGAAACATAACCCCAATAACCACTAAAAGAAGGAGTGTAATCTGTGGGAAAACCGAGCAGTAAACGTGTTTTTTCCCTAGAATGTTCAAATGTGAACAGAAAAGAAGAACTCGCAAGTAGATAAAGAAAGGGGAATCTCTCTCTTTCTGCATGATGTCTTCTTTCCGTAACATAGCAATGAACCTCAAAAAGAAAAGTCAAACACTAGTTTAAAACAAAAATGTTGGATTGATTTCAAACGATGAAATACATCGTTGATTTAACATCCCATGCCAGCAAAGAAGAAAGAGTGGGAAATGGGATTACTACAACACCCAAAAAAAAAAAAAACACACAACCATTGCAATCTTAACAACAAAAAACAAGGGCAAAAACAAGTAAAGCGCTCGTGAAGTTGATGAAAAGCAAAAAACAGTAAGAATAAAACAAAAAACAAATAAAAAAACAAACAAAAAATACATTTTAAACATACCAGAAAAAAGAATTGCGTCTTATACTAACAACGGTTGCGCGTGTGCGTTCTCTATTTTCCTTCTTTCATTCCTCATCATTACTAACTCGCGTCGCGTGTTTTGCATCCGTGCGTGTGTTTGTGTGTGAAGTAAATCAAAACCGTACCTTGACACTTTACACACAAGTGCTCCCGCCCGCCACACCATCAAGCTGCATCCGATCTTCGAGCAAGAGCACGTCATTTAGAAGATTTTGAGAAAGATTCCTTCCCTTCTACTACTACTACTACCGCTACTATTACTTTCTTCACTAAATTTCACCCACACGCGATGTAAGCTGGTTATCAATTCCAGTCGCAATAAAACCGAAAAAAATAAAGAAAACACTTTGTCACCCAAAGCTACCTTTTCCCTATCTCGTGTGCAAGTGCGCGTGTGTTGAAAGCTTTTACACTAAGTGCGTAAGTGAGTGATTAGAAAGCAGCAGCCTCAGCAGTAACGCATCGTCGCCGTGTCATCCGGTTAAGACGAGCTGTTGTAAGCATCGGAAATGAAACATTCTGCATGGATACGAACGACGAGCCCTCTGTTTGTGTGTGAAGTGTGATTTGTTAGCAAACGTGAATGTGTGATGAAAGCCTGCTGGTTGTGCACAAACAACACCTGCAATCCCAGTGACAGTGGAAGATGGATACAACGCACATATACTACACCCCTACCTTAGTATACACATCAACGCATCTCTCTTAATTCTTCACACATCCGTACGCATGCACGTGAAACGAAACGAACCGGTAGAGGTGTTGGTAATGTTTAGCCACTTTCTCTCTAGTACGATCACCAACGTTCAGCTGTGAATATAAAAGTAGACTGATTTTTACCTAGTTTTAAACTGTACAAAGTGTTAATATATAGATAAATTGGCTGATCTAAACAAGCAAACCAATGCTTTGTGCCTAGAAATAGCACTATATAGAGTAGAATAGAGTGATGAGTATGTAGTTAACGGTAGTGCTACCATTTTGTTAGTGATAGTACTTTGTTACGGTACGAGGATGATGTACGAATGTAATGGTGATAATTTCGTTTCTCTTCTTTTCTGCCCCCTCTACAGTCAATCCTGATTTCCATTAGAATTTTTTAAACAAAACACACAAATCCCAGCTCCCCACAAAAGTAAAGAAGAAACAATAGCGAAAAATGGCGCGTGTGTTGTGCGTGTTAATGTATGTGTGTTGAACACCGCCAACCCACCTGTGTCATCATCGCATCACACAGCTCTAGCATCTTCATCTATCTACACATATCCCCCAGAGCTTGACTTTCCCTGTGCCGTCTGCAAAACAAAAGAAGCAAGAAAATTACTTCAAAGCTCGTCGAACACACAGTGGGTTGTGTTTCTGCGAAAGTGTTTGAATCTCGTCGCCAATTTTTACATCCACACACACACACACACACTCAACCAGCTACACATACACACACAACAACAAACGAAACATCTCCAACAAGCTTCCCAAAAATGCTTTGATCTTCCTGTTTCCCGAAACGAGATCAAGCTGAGATCAAGCTAGGGATGCTTAATTGCGTGTGTATGTTTTGGAGCGAGAGCGAGAGAGAGAGAGAGAAAAAGGGAGAGAGAAAATAAAGTTACATAAATCCAAAGGACAATGGAGAAGAACTTCCGCGCATACCCCCTGTGTAAGACTCCCTACCGCTTTGCATCATCCCGATCATTTCCTCCCGGGTGGGGGAAAAGAGACAGAAAAGAAGCAGCATCAGCAGCAGTACTAACACAACGGGCCAAGAACAAAGCTCTCTCCCAGATATTACACTCGATGGTCCCTGATGGAAGCAAGAGTCCTGGTGACGTTGCTTATTCCCAAACCCACAAACCATGCGAAGTGTAGATCTCTCCTCCTTCTGGATACTAATTACGGCGATAAACAAACCAAGTAGCAGCCAACCCACGACAGACGGCGTGTGACATGTTCTTAATTTTTTTTATTCGTACTCCCCACCCCCACTCCCCCACCACATCTGTTCATCCTGTGATCAACGTTCAGCTTTATCGTCGGCGGCCACACAACTTAAGCAAAGCTTTCGAAAGCTTCTACCCCAAGATTCTTCCAAACCAACTCGCCCCTCCCACACTCCCCCCAGCCACATCAGCGTGTGTGTGTATTGTGTACTTTGTGATTGCTTTATCTCGCCTCGATACAACCGTTCATCGCCAACCCCCACACCCACCCTCCTCGATATACGACGTGTCCTTCTGCTGTGCGTGTGTTTGTACTGTGTACGTCCTACCAAAACGACCCAATCACCACCCTACCCTGCCGCGATCAGCTTCAACACATCCTACCCGACCGCCCGCCCGCCCGCCATCACCCGATTGTGTGCGTATCGACGCTAAATGTGCGCCGCCATCCTTACGAGACAAAGACAACACAGTACGTGTGTTTGTATGTGTGGGTAAGCAAAGAGAGACGAGCTGGGAAGGGCGTGTAAGTCCCATCCACCCGATAATGTCCATCGAATAAGTGCGAGAATCGAGTAATTCGAAGAAAAAAAAACGACACACATACACATTTGGCAAAGCTTTATCTCCTTTCGTTATCATGTTTCGTAAATGTTAAGAGCTTCTTGTTTATGCTTTCCAAATTTAATTATTACCCCTTTGCTTTTCTTGATTATAAATGTTTTCTTTGCTTGAAATGTTCTTTCAAATTTTATCACTTTTAAATGCTTTTGTCCCATTTCCTATGATTTGTGACTGTTGTTCAGCGAAGAAAGTGTTTCTTCCACCTTAAAGACCCAGCCTTACATCCAACGAAATGGATATAATAACGATTGGCTTCAGTTCAAAGTGTCCCTGTTTTCTTTAAAGAGCTTTTATCTTGTTCCTTGTTCTGTTTTACAAATTCTGCTTCAAAATTTTATTCCTTTGCTTTCTTGTTTTAAGTAATGTTTCGAAATTATATTTCTTATGATATTGTTTTATTATATTATGTTCGAATTATATTTATTTCTCGAATGCATTATCTATAATGTTTTGTTCTCTTTTTTCTTCTTTCTCTTCCCCTTTTTTCTGGGATTGTATTCCTTTTCTCGTTCATTCGTTGTACATACAACCCCCTTCTGTTCTTCGTTCTTCTCTTCGTACGACTTGCCACCCGACTTGACCGTCATGTTTTAACCTGTGATCCTGAACCTGTACCGAACGAATTGTGTAATGTATCACTCTGTAACAACGTGGACAATCCTCAACAACAACAAAAATACGACCAAACTCCGCCATTTTTTTCCTACAAACCAACAAAACAGCCAACGAAGTCATTAAGACCTGGGAGTAAGCATTAGGTTGAGAGACGTGTACGTGTTAAGAAGAAGTAAGAAAAAAAAGCATCAGAAAGAGAAAGAGACAGATAGTAAGTGTGTAAGAAAGGAACTTTAAATAAAGAAAAAAGAAGAAAAAAAAAACAATAAAAAAGAAGAAGAGACACAGGCTGTTCGAGAATGAAGGAAACGAGTCCTATGATAGTGACAATGGAAACCAAAGAGGTAGAAGGAGAAGAAGCAGTATAGTAAAAACCGTGCGAATACATTTGTGGAAAACATCAACACAAAGAAGAAGAAAAAAACAACACATCTACGCATCCAATGTGAAGAGAAATAAAATCGTGTGTGTGTGTGTGTCTTATGTATTTTCTGATCTCCGATTTTGTGTTAATCAAAACTAATGCCACAAACAATACGAACAATCGACCCCCCAAAAGGCATCCTATTGTTTGCTACTCTC
>KI423570.1:0-13546 GCA_000473375.1 Anopheles culicifacies | reverse complement strand
CATGGACGCTGGGTTGATGAGTGAGCTTTTTTGCAAGCAAGAGAGGATCTGTCACTTTTGTCTAGCGCAATAGGATTTTTTCCGAGTTTTCTTAGGCGGTTGACGAAAATTTCCACAATTAAATAGGAATGATGGCATATAACCCCGAATTTTCCGAAATTTTTCATGCCCTATATGAAGTTAAGTATAGAAGGAAAGAACATTTTGGTCAAATTTTCATGGGCGTTTATTTTCCGCAATACAACCCCAATTTTCTCAAATTTTTCCAACTCCACTCCTTTTACAGTGAGTGGAACATTTCGACAAATTTTCATAATCGGTGAGATGTTGGAAATTTTCCGCAGGAAATGAGAACAACGGCGGCCAAATTCTCCGGGTGGTTTACAGAGAAATCATCTTGCTGCAGGAAAACTATTAAATCATCACCACCATCGCCTACGAACATTTTCCAAAAATTTCCCTTCACTGGTGAAAAGTCTCGATTAGGAAAAAATCTGGGAAAATGATGGGTGATGTGCCGTGGCGGATTAACCTAAGGGTCGGAAGTTGGCCTCGGGGGCTTCGGTGGAAGGACCCCCCTACGTTTTGATCAAAGACCAAGAAGTCATAATGTTGGGGGCCTCAACTGCCACTCTGCCAGGGGTCTCCAAAGACCTTGATCCGCTACTGGTGATGTGCCAGAGTCCTGTTTTTCTTGAGGATATTTTCCAATCCTTCAGCATCCACCCATGAAAAGTCAAAAGTATCCTTTCACTCTAGAGGCACTGCCAAGCTTCATTTCTTTGTTGAAAATATCATAAATATTCGGAAAAGTGTTTCGAAATGTCCTTCTGCTGGCCAAAACCCCCCTCGAAAGTAAAGAAATAATCAACACATCGTTCATACAGGTAAATAAAATAATATATATATTTCTTATCGTACGTTTTTATCGCCCTCAGCTTCATTTCCTCCCTTCGGAGCTCATCCTGTTGTTGGCCCTATGAATGAATTACTACCGAGTAGCGAATACAGAATAGCACTTAGACACAAACACACACACACATACGGGCTCTACAAACTAAACAAAACTCAATCGTTCTATTTCGTACAACAAAGAAACAAAAAAAGTAACTCAAAGAAGTAAAAGCACGAACGGAAGAAGAGAACCGACGTAACATAGCACGTTGTGAAGTTGTTTACTTAAAGCATACACACTATCCGGTTGTGTTTGATGGATTCACGCACACACTCTCTCGTTTGCGTTGAGGAAAATCAATTCCATATAGTTACATTTAGTTGTTGGTAGGTTGGTTATTTTGTTTTTCTTCGTTTGTGTGTGTTGTTGTTGCTGTTTTGCTTAATAGTGTTGTTGTCCACTTAGCTAGGGCGCTCATATAATAGTTTTGTTCAAGTTCTTCGTTCTTGCTCTTGTTCTAAAGATACAATTTAACACGCTAGTACAATAAATTAAGTTCCTCACACTTAGAGCTTTCCTCTTCTAATTGAATGTTGCCTTCCCTACCCATGAAAGGGAGGGAAAGTGTTGTTTTTTTATGTTTTTGTTTTTACTTTCTTACATTTTTTGTGTTTCTTCCCTTACTTATTCTTTCAACAATTTACTTCTTCTTTTATTTGTTTTATTTTAGTTTTTCTTTAGCGATTTAGAAACTGCTTTTTTCTTTACTTGTTTGTCTCTTTTTTTTTTTGTTAAATCCTTCTAAAGCTTAGCGCGCCTTAGCAAGTACCTAAACAAATAGTTTTAAAATAGCGATAGAAGTTAATCATAATACTAGTATGAAATATGATAAAACCTATATTACGATAATAACGCACGACGTTATCCGTGGCCAGGGTAATTTACAACAAAACTTATGTAAAACACGCACGCACACACATGCACTCGGACCAGGAACGATGGTTTGTACAGGGTTGGTTGTCGACCGCATGAAGCCGCTCGCAATAGCAGTAGTAGTGGTAGTAGTTCCACTCGTTCCTTTACTTTACAAATGAACGGTGATGGTATGATGGTCGGCCGTTTCGTCCGGTTTGCTGTCATCCGGTTTACCAGCTTCCTCCAGCGGACCGGTGGATGAGGGCAACGACATTGGACCAGCTGTGCTGAGCGTGGACGATGCCAGACTGTGAGTCTTCTTCAGGTTGGTATGCTTTGGTAGATGATGGTTACTATGGTGATGGTGATGGTGGTGATGATGTGGCCAGTGCGGATTGTCCAGCTGCTCATCCGGGCTGAGCGAAATATCAGCTATGATGCCACTCTCTGTCGGAAGTCGGAGTCAGAAGATAAGTAACGTGCGTCGTATACGTGCCGTAGACGAAGGATACCTACCCATAGAACATTGGCTCACGAGAGTCGTTGATCGCTGATGCTTCTTGTAGCCCGTCTTGAGCGGTGCCGGTGCATTCGGGTCGGTAATGCTGAGCGTTAGCCGCTTGCACGTGGTGATGCTGGTTGTGGTGGTACTGCTAGCACTGCTGCTACTACTACTGCTACTGCTGCCACTATTACTAGCGGCAGAGGACGAACTGTTGCTGCTACTGTTACCACTAACGCTAACTGTCGTTGCCTCGCAGCCGCTAGTCGTCGAACTCGTACCGGTACTGACGGACGAACTACCCGACGAGGATGAGCTGACGGAAATGATCGACTGAGGCCGTTTGTTCGATTTAGACTCTGGAAGTGTACCCATGAAGGAGTTGCGCAGTTTAGGTGCTAAAGAAAGAGGAAAAAGCGCCATTAGAAAACAAAAGTACGAGCGGTGTGGTACGTCCGAGTGTATTACCCTTGCCAAGCTGCGAGATACTGATGGAACGATCATTGATTTGATCTTGACTCGGACGGATGTCCAGACACGGCTTACTACCGATACCCATGGATGACATCTCCGCCAGCCGTATCTCACGGTTGCGCTTCGCCTGCTTCCACAGCAGCTTCGAAATCTCGTCCGTCCAAGCATTCTTCACGTCCTCGCTCATCGTCTGCAGTGTCCAGGTGTCGCCTGGTTTACGCTTCCGGAACCAAATCTCAAACCGGTACGGTGAATCACCGACATGCGCCGTCAGTCCAATGTCGGACGTTTTGATACTGTTTTTGTAGATGTAGATATCCAAATTCTGAAAGTCGGGAAGGAAAAGCCATTAATTGACAACTCTTCCTCAAGTGTGTGAAGCGTATATACCTTCCGATCTGGGAATCTTCTCGCCTTGCTGAACAGTACCAACTCCTCGAACAGAAACACCTGGCGCAGTGACTTCTTGCCCGCCTTACCCTCCCACACGAGAAACTCGTTCTGGCGCAGTAGCCGTCCCTGCTCCTTCACGTTCACGTCACAATCCCGCAAGCTGTCCATCGCTAGGAGATCGTTTCCATGGCGCAGCTGGAATCGGACCATCTCTTCCGCCTTCTGTAGCATCTCCAAATCTTCCAGTATCTCCGGATTGCTGTTCGTGTGCTGCGAAGATAAGAAGAGGCATTTTAAAGACCCGATGACATCGTTTCCACCCGAGGGGGCTAGACACAACTTACTTGCACTTCAGCACACGCCTTCATTAGCTGCTGCAGTAACAGTGCGTACTTGCCCATCCGTTGCACCGGTTTCAACAGGTACGAGGCCAGATCCATCTTGTCGTTCAGCTCGATCTGTTTCGCCTTAAAGAACTGCGTACCGTTTTCGCTCATCAGCGAGTCACTCTTCGGCTTGTTCTTGTTGTAGAGTGCGTACAGATAGAACTTGGACTCGTGCCGGAGGAATGCGGTTCCCACCTTCAGCGGATGATGTTCACAGCTGTTTAGGGGGGATGGAAAACAAACAAATTGAATTAAAACGACCGGCTAGAGTGTTGGTTCCTAAACGCGAATGTCTGCAGGTGCTTCTCTTCTCTCGTGCCATTGTCATGGTTGAGCTGTGTATGTATTGTCTTCCTGTGTGCATGGCGTAGAGGACAGGTCGCTGTGCCTAATAGCAGGTTCCTCTAGCTGTCCCAGCTATGAGGGAGAAGATTGCTGTAGGTACAATATGTCTCGCCTAGCAGTGAGCAGTACACAATCTACAGGACGTATCGCAATAACTGAAAAAGAACTCGTTTGCGGTAAGTAATGTCCTTAACTGCGAGGCTGTTGGAACTTCGATTTGTTGCGCTTTATGTACAAAGTATTGGTTTGATTGATATTTACAAGAGGGTGTTAGATTGAAGTACATCAATCGTCTAAAAACGTGATTAATTATGAATCTTTGAAAGATTTAGCTGATCTACATTGTTATTCTAAAAGAGAGAGGGACTATCTTCATTTTGGTAACGAACTCGGGAGCAGAATGTTAGCTAGTTAGAAGATAGATATGCAGAATAGTGCTCTGCAAGCTGGACAACAAGTCTGTACAGTATACAAGTAGAGTTCCAAGTTCTTCATCTACTCCCTCCGAAGAATCTACGAATCTTTGTCAGTTCCATGCAAACTTAGCTAATACTTGGCGTAAGATAGTCTCGACATATTCATTTGCATTTCAGTCCCTGGGCTCGTCATGTGTAGAGTCATATGCTTAGTCATCCTGCAAAAATGGGTGATGTTACCTACGGATAAAGCATACACGGCCATCTTTAAGTAAACACGCATACCCTGCATGACCCAGAGACAATTTACCTTTCCAGCTCGCTAAGAAAATGCTGCCGATGAAACTCGCTGATACGCTCGATGTTGCCGAAGATGACGTTCCGTTGGCCGCGCAGCGCCTGCGGTATGTCCTCGCGCAACAGCTCCTGCGTGTAGTTCTCGATCACGTACTGCAACGAGCGGACGTAGTCGCGTTCTGTGCCAATCATTTCGCGCATGATCAATAGAAGCGTCCTGCAATGGAAATGGGGAAAGAATGGATGAGTCTTACAGCGTCCCTGGTCACAGTGTTATGAGTGACGTTCTTACTTTTGTGTCTTCTGGTCAAACGGATTGTTCTCTTCGTAGTCAAGCTGCAGGTTCGAGGCGTGACAGTACAGATGTGCATTCGCTTGGAGTGGTATTTGCAGATCCAGCGGTGGCTTTGATATACCTTCAAAGCAATCCTCGTCCAGATCGTCACTGTTGTTGCTATGTTGAGGGAAGAAGACGAGTTGAGTAAAGAGGGAAATCTGCCTGCTCAGCTAACTAGACATCTTACCACACATTCTTAGGATCATCAAAACTTTGACAGGAGCAGGTCCGTTCCAGCTTACTGTTTCCCTCACATCGATCACATCCACCAAGTCCGGAATCGGCCATCTTGGATAGCTCCTCGTCCTCTTCCTCGTGTCGGTGGTGATGGTGGTGATGATGGTGATTATGATGATGGTGGTTTCGATGATGCCTCATCGTTGTACCCTGACTGTCCTGACTGTGGTCGTGATGTGGATCTGCGGTCTGCTCGGCTAGTGTTGGCAGTGACTGTAGAGGTGGCGGTGGAGGCGGAGCACCAAACTTGCCCTTTTCCGGCGTGCTGGTAGCGGTGATCGTATCATCCGACATGCTTATATCTAGACTTATATTATCACTGGTACTGTTGTTGTTATTGTTGCCACTGCTGCTGCAGCTGCTGCTACTATGGTTCGGATGGTTGAGGAATTGTTGGTTATGGACACTGTTGTGGTTGCTGGACTGTTCGCTCGCCGAACCATCCCCATTGTGCCCCACAAGTGCAGTGGAACTTCTGTCGTGTGGTTCACTATTCACCGTCGGTACCAAACGTCTGCATCGTTCTATCAACCGCACCGGTGCTTCAATCTTCTCCGCCAGCTTTAGCATTTCCGTGCGTATGTCATCGTCCAGCTTGAGTTGCTGCATGCCGAGCAGCGTATGGAGCCGAGCCGCACCTTCTATCCGTTCGCGCACCCGCTCCAACCGCTCCTGGAACTCATCCACACAGTCCTTCAGCAGCTTGAGGTTGTCGCGCATAATTTCCAGCTCACCGGATGCATCGCACAGATCGCGGCCCTTGCTAACGTGCTTCCGGGCAGTGTAATAGAACTGCTCGAACTGTGTCTCACAGTCCTTGGCCGTGTCGGGACATTCGAGGGCACTCGGTTCACTGTACGTACGGAGCGACTGTTCACCTTCGTTACGCATCCAGCAGATGACCTGTGGGAAGAAACAAAAACCAGAAACATTACTACACAAACCGGACCAACTGATGGAGAGTGAATGAAATCGAGAGTCGCGCTTCCGGTCGATGGTCAGTTTCATCATTCCGAACGATGATGATTGAAAGGTGTGATAATTTATACAACTTGAGATGAGGTACAGCTTCAAGAAGAGCTAATGCATAATGCATTGATCGAGTTTCCGCGAACTTGTTTCTAACTTCCGCTGGAATTCGGAAATGCACTCGGTGGTAGAAGGGGGAGAAAGTATCTAAGGTGTGGCTTTAGAGGTCATTCCACGGTATCTTTTTTTCTGTAACTCGTTTACAACCGGGCGACAAGTGTCGGCGAGTTCCTCATACCAACCTCATTGATTTCGTCGTCCAGCGCGCGCTGGCGTGTCATCTCCCGCAGTCGCTCGCGGCGTTGCTCCGTCAGCTGCTCCAGCTTGCGTGCGGCCCGATCCACCTCACCGTAGATGCCGATCACCTCCGCCAGCCGCCCGTTAATAATGTCCTGCTCGATCTCGGCCCGGTTCGCGTCGGCGCCGTGGGCGGTAATACTAGCTCCGTTAACGCTACGCATGCTACTATCTACACTAAAGGCTCTAACTAAATTTTTGGTTTGTTTAAGCGTTTGTCTGTTGTTGATAACCGTCAGCTTGTCCTGCAACCGCTGGATGGTGTTGGGCCCTTTGCGGCGCAAACTCTGCAGCTCCGAGTCCATCAACGCTCGACTAAGCGCACGGTGCTGCGAATGTAGCTGCCGGCGGGTCGTTGCCAGTCCGGACTGTTGCTGGTTGGGTGTCTGGCCTGACTGCTGCTGTTGCTGCTGCTGCTGTGACTCCATGCCACGCAAATCACCCAACACAGCCACCAAACGACGGCCCGTTTCTACGCACTGTTGCTGGAGCGATTCCAGCAGCTGGAAGAAATCAATCCACTCGCGCTGATTGTGCACGTAGAATCCGCAACACTGGATCGGCAGATTGTCCGTGCTGATAAAGTTCTTGATCGTTTCGTTGTTGAGATAGCGTACGCGCACACCGCCCGGCCGAAGATATTCCTTCGGTTGCTTCACGTTCGCTTGCTGTTCCGATGCATCGTACGTTCCCGATACGAAGATGGCGGACAGCTTCAGATGGCCATCGAGCAGTTGCAGTGTGCTCTCGATCGTGTCCAGAAACGCGAGCTGTGCACTTTCGTTGACCAGCAGATGCAGCGTGTAATGGGCGGGTCTGTTGGAGGAGGAGAAACAGAAGAAGAAACAGCTTTAGTACGTGGCTTGGCTCTTGCTCGTAGCGCTTTATTTATTCTAACCCCGAAGTATGTGGAATGGAGAAAAAAGGACCATAATTACCACGTTCGAACTGTGTGATAAATGATCGGACAACGCAGGTCGTTTCAATTATCCGTTCTGCGAGGGGTTTTTTCCCCATCGGTTTTGCAAGTTGCGGTGAGTTCTGATAGTGCTTTCAATATTTGGAGTCATAATTTCTTGTCTTTTTTTGGGTCGAAATTGGAGCACATACTTTACAAGGAGACAAGAACACTAGCTTGCGGGCATGTCCACCAGCGCTGGAATCCAGACTCCAAAGAATTGTGGAAATTGTTTCCAATAAACCAAAAAAACTTCCCCAAAAGCGAATTGAATGATAAATTAGACCAGAAGCTAAGAATTATTGACTACCCAGACGGGTTTCTTAAGATTATTCCTTGGAATTGTGCGCACAACAGTTAAATTCTGTGTTCCAAGTTGAACAGGTTTTGAGGTTAATTTGAGCTCTGAAAGGAATCGAATTCCTTCTTTCTTCAAAACATTCTAGAAGCACGTTCTAGAACTTGAACCTAAATATCAGTGAAGTAGTTGCAATCCGTGTTCCAAGTTGATCAGGCTTTGAGGTTAAGTAGAACTCTAAAAAGAATCGAATTTCTTCTTTATTCAAAACATTCCAGAAGAACGTAGAGATGCAGATCTACTTTGACAAATTCAAGCTTAACTTCAACCTGAATATCAGTGAAGTAGTTGCAATCCGTGTTCCAAGCTAATCAGGGTTTGAGGTAGAGTTGAGCTTTTGAGGTAGAGTTGAGTAGAGAATCGAATATCTTCTTGCACAAGTTTGAGAAAGAGGTTGGATTCTAGATCTACTTTGATACATTCTAGCTCAACTTGTACCTACTTTGAGGAGAGCTATAATTACTGTCACTAGAACTCGAAAGCTCTACTTGGGAGAATTGACTTCATTTTAAGATCTTGAGGACCTCCAAAAACAGAATTGAGCGAATCAATGAAGATTTAGTAAAGATCAAGTGATCTTCTAGCTAATTATAATTTCGATTTAAGAAAAACTCGAAGTAAATCTCGCAGACCACCTTTGGACGAGAGTGAGTAGGACAATATTATAATTTAATTTTTATTTTTTATGATCAACCATGTATTGGGAGAATATTTTTACAAGGGAATTGATTAGATCGTTATCAACATATATAGGCCAACAAGCTCCCTCTTACAATCTCGTTTACCTTGTCAATATATGCACTACAGCTTAAGACAACCGTGGCATTTGCAGTTTGTCAAGCATGATTTATGTGTTACCCGGCGATTCCACGATCGCTTACACAGTGCGTAACGGTATGCAACATCTTGCAACTGTCGGTTGCTCCTTAAAGAAGAGCCCAACACATATGTGTGCAGGCCATGATTTACGGCATCGGTGAAATCAATTTTATGCTCACCGCCACAGAACGGTAAAGGACGTCAAAAGGTACCGGGATTGCATCATGCAGTGCATCAAGATGCATTCATCGTTTGAAGCTTCGAGCTCGTAAATCTTACCCCGGCTAGGAAATTAGTATGGCGAGTTCGTCTTCGGTGCTGGTTATTGGGTCAGAGACAGGATGCTTACCTTTGGATCGGTAGGGTGTTGTAGTACAGTAGCACTGTTGCAATTTCGTAACAGTTCAGGCCTGATGCGAGCGTTTGCTCCACCTCAACGTAGATGATCGGCGAGTCGGAGCGATCGTGCGTTCCTGCGGGATGAGAAAGATAAGGTTGGTTGGAAGCAGATATTAACAAGATGTAATACTAAATGCACAAAATAATAGAAATCCTCATCGATCATGCTGAGTGAGAGACATGTTGTTTGTGCGATTTGTTTCCCCAAAGGATCAAACATCCAAACTAATCACTTCCGAATCGCACCTGATCACGACTTTAAGGAAGTGAACCGATCCATCTCGCCGGACTATGGAACGTTGTAACGCGAATTAGCCCTTCTGGCTCGTAAGCTTGTGGGGATTGTGGGTAAAGTTACCCTAGCTGTACTTAATCAACTCGAAGGAATCATTCCAGAAAAGCTGGGGAAATGTAAAGCGTATAAATCAATAGAAATCGCCTATCGTGTTCGTGGTTCGATAGCGAAGGTGGCGCATTTGGCGTTTGCCGTTTGCTCCAACTCCACCGGAAGGAACAGAGCTGAGAAGGCCCGAGAGGAAACCGCAGAAAGGTGAACCACGTGAGACTTTATTTACGGCACATTGCGCCACGCAGACGTTGGGTGGAAAATTCGCGTGAAAGTGATTTATATTTAATTTTATCGTCGTAGAAGTGTAAGTGTAGAAAAATAAATAACTACTTCCATGTCTTGCGCCATGCGCACTGTAAGCTCGGCTCGGAATCCAGGAATTTCTTCCGGCACTTCGATATTTGCTGGCCTCTCGGTGGTGAGTAGCGCAGTAGTTAGGAAGCCCTTTTCGACCCTCAAAAAACCAAAACCCCATGTTTGTAGAAGCAGATCAGTGCCTTCTTGGGGGCAAAAGAATGAAGACACCCCCGGGGCCAGGTCGGTCGGTGAACCGAACGCAATTGCGTACGTCGCGATAGGATCTTCCCCTTCGGAAAGTGAGAGCGAAAGTGCGTAAATCTTTCTCGGCTGTCTTCTTCGGCAAAACGCAACCCTCCGCAAGTGCAGTCCTTTCTTTTCGGCTGAAGGAAGAATTGATCGGCCGGGGCGTCTCCGGCGTCCATTGGGTGGACGGACACGGTGCTGTTATCTAGATTCGTTTGCTTCCCCGAAGATGTGCGGAAATGTGGAGAGAAAAAAACATCCAACGATGTACGGTACATGCACATGGTCCTTTCGGATGGATCGGTAATCGGGAACTTTCGATCTTCAATTCTTTTGGAGGCCGGTTGTGTTTGGGGGTGATGCAGGCGAAATGATGCATGAAGTCGCAAGTGGGTGTTCGTGAAGTGTGTGTTTCGGGTGATTTGTTGCCAGTGGAATGGTTCATTCAACACCAGAATGCTTGATTAATGTGGAAGTTGATAACCGAGTGCTGTCGATTAGTGTTGGTGGAATGGCATCAAAAAAGTATTTGTAGAGTTGCCTATTAACTATCACTATTATATAGAGCCTTGGGAATTAGTGATCTCATGAGCTGGAACTGCCTTAGAACTTCAATGTTTTCACGAGAAAAAGACATTAAGAAGGTTTGATGCTTCCTCTTTCAGTCTAATACATGTGGTTCGAAGATTGGACCTTATTAGAGAGTAGTAATTTGGTATTTTGAATATCTGACTTTCAAAGATATTGCAAAAAATTGTAATTGATGGCGCCTAATAGTGTCTACATTCTGAGATACGCTGTTGGAATGCGATGAGTTTTTGTTCAAATCTCAAATTATTATATCCTTCAAAATGAGTTGAAGTTGAGCAAGTACTTCACGAACGTCTAATATACCCAGCCCGTTGACCATCTTCATGTTTTATGCCATTACAATCTCTCGACGTTTTCTTAATTTGTATTCACCCACAACAGAATAATTAAGTCAGGGAAGCTATCAACTCTATCTAAATTCTTGGTCAGAGACCAGAGGTGGATTATTAACTCTACCAACTTAAGCTACTGTCGATTCGGTGACCGCAAAGTAGCAGAATCATGCTAGATCGCCTAAGGAGATGGACTTCAAACTAAAAAAAAAAGATTTAAAGGCTCTAAACTCTCTAGTAATCTCTAAATAAGAAAATGACACAGAGGATGAACTCCAATAATTGGAAGTAAGGGATGGTCAAATTGGAGCAGCTCGGTAGTCGAGGAGATAGTGATGCCTGTCTTAATTCGGGTTGTTTCCTTCGTACGGAGGACTGATTTATCTTGTTGTGGGTAATTCCAAGTCACGGAAGGCATAAATGGCAGGCCAAGACCTCTCGAGGTTGTAGAGCCCTAGTAGAAGAAGAAATTAAGATCTCTTGTTTCCTGCCATCAATGAATTTCTGTGATATTTATACCGATCTTGAAGTATGACAACGATCACTTAGATCCTCCAATATCTGCAAGCACTTTAGGCTTGTAGTATTCCTGGATTTAAGATCTTTAATTTCGTGAAGTACTTCGCGCACGTCTAATAAGCTTCAGCTCCAATTTTAAGTATTCTAGATATTCGATTCTGGACCAAGAGTATTGAGTCTATCTTCTTCATACTTGATGGTACTACAATCTGTAGAATTCTTGAGGCTTGACTTTTCTGGTTTTCTTGAGTTGTATCTACTCGCTAAAGAATAGTTAGTCCTTCGTACAGGCGTATGTCATTTGTCATGTGAAGGATTGCTTCCGCTATCAACTCAGTTACGGGCATTTCGATGATAATGTTGAACTGGAGCTCAAATGTTGGTGTCTAGCAAGTTTAGCAGAGTCTCCCAGACCGCTTTGGGAGGTAGAATAGAATTAGAAGCTCTAAGCATAGGAGTAGATGATATCCAATATCTCATGGAAAGGCTGATAATAATTAAATTCAGTCTTTTGTTTAAAAAAGCGTCAAATGATGATTTTTATATTTAATTGAAAAACAACATACTTATCCTTAAATTAAAGCAAAAAAAAAGAATTTTTTCTACATCATCGTACTTAGTACTTTGATGCGTTAAACATAATTTCATAACGCAGATAAACCCACCACTCATCACCATCTCCATCATCGAGTGCCGGGGTGGCAGCTGCAAACAAAACGGCCCTATTTGTGGCTCATTAAACTGGCAGCTGACGGGCAAATCTAGCTGTGCCACCACCGGTGAAGGTTGAAGAAAAGGCTTCCAACACGCTTGATTGACACTTTCATTTTTCAATATTGCCCTCAGGTCAAGACGGTTTTTTTTTTTCTTGAGAAACGGTGAGGGAGAGAGATAAAATACTATCATAAAATTAACTAACTCACCCTCACACACACACGCATACTGTGGGGTGGGGGGGGGGGATCAGGTCCGTGAGATAAATGTGACTATGCTTTAGGAAGAAATTCTACACCACTACCGGTGAAGGAGAAAGTCCAACGTAATGATGTCGAAAGTGACACATTCTACCTGAGGCCAAAGCTCGTCTCTCAGGCGAGAAGCGTTTCAAAGTGATACGTAAGAGAACCATCCAACACGTGCAGACACAAAGTCTCCTACACCCACGTGTAAAGGAAGAAGACGCAGCAAAGGGACAAAACCGCCAAAAGCCACCCTTCAACGCCAACGATCGGCTAATTGTGAGCATTTGCGCGCACTCCATTAGTTAATCGGCGTTCGTCGTCGTTCGGCGGAACTCCGTGGGGACCTTTGTGCCTTGAGGTCCTTTGTCGCTTTCCGTCGCACATGCACACAGCAGCAGCAGCGGCCGGCTGCAGCCCACAGCCAAATAGCAATAAATTTTCGTTAACGAGCAGAAAATCACGGCACCGAGCGGGATGAAGACATCGTTAAATAAGGGCAGGCCTTGTGTTGCTGCATCTTACCAGTCGTTGTTTCGACAAGGCGAAAGCAAAAAAAAAAAGCGAGACAAGAATTATGGCAACTCCACGAAATGCATGTAAAATGAATGTAAATGCGTAAAACGTACTGAGAGCTAGAGAGGTGTGTTGAGTGCTCACCGCTGCGCGTCAGCTCGATGTCAAGAAGCGCACAACACATTGCACCCGTGCGAACGCCTCCGGATGGTTCACGCTTAATCGCTCGGATTACATTAATACATAAATACTGCGAACCGAGCTGCAAGCCCTTGTTTCCTCCCTTTTTCTTCCTAGTTTTTGCTTGCCGGATGAATACGAGAAGGGTTTGTGAGATGAGCGATGGGTTTAACGAGATGCATTTGTCTTTCGGGGCGGCAGAATTGCACCCCTTGGGCGTCGATCTTTCTTTGCGGTCTTACTGAGCACTCGTATCAATTTCGATTATGTTGATGACGCACGGTCAACCAAGAGACGCCGAGGCCCCCAAAAGCTCCATTTTGCGATTCGATAGGATGAAAGCATACATGATGCGATGATTGAATTGCTGCCCAAGCCATGAAAACGTCTCTCAATCATATTCATTGCTGAGATCCATTGCGAGAAAGCCACGAAACGATCTGCAACAAAGCGATTCGTTACACCAATTGAAGATCGGCGTAGAAAATGCTTTCCCCCCC
>KI423569.1:0-21962 GCA_000473375.1 Anopheles culicifacies | reverse complement strand
GGCGGTTTTGGATGCGTAGACCCATATGGGGACCGTCCGTTTTGCCTACGTTTAGACTGGTCTGCGTGAAAGTGAAACCGGCATGAGCAAATGGACCGAAAGTTCGGTGTGTCCAGTGCAGGGAGAATGAATTACGGTTCACTTCATTGAAGCAGGTGTTGAAGCGAATTATACATCGATCCCCACGTCTCGGCTGTTGCGTGTAATGGCGACGAATTTGTCTTGTTACCCGCTAGGTTGGATTGTTTCCACCTAACCGAGGGTTGGCCACACTGGAAACTCCAAGAATCGAACGGGGGGAGGGCCGGTGGTAGAAAATCGATGAAAACGTTTCACTGGAATATGTACCGGTAAAGTGGTTCCTTACCACACTCAATTGGGTTAATCATTGAGTTTCGGGTTTTGTTCCCTGTTTCTCGGTCACCTCGGGCGCACAATGCACAACGGTATTTCGCGCTAAGCCACTGACGGAGGCTGAAGCAACACCTAGGCTGGGACACATTCGAGCAGAACACTTGATAGCTCAATTAGTGCGCAATCGGATAAATTATGCATCTTGCTAACAGAGTTTCCTGCCTCTATATGAAGTGATCGATAAAAGGACAAACATTATTATGTCCCTCGAATGGCACAATGCTCAGCATACATAAATTTTCCTGGCCCTAGAGCTTTCACCATATACGGCCCTTTTTTTTTTTGGAGACGCCTTTGTGGATCTTTTATTCACGCACCATGATACACAAACGTACCATGGTGTGGCCTTGGTCGACGGCAGACTAAGGGTGGTTTTTCCGGCACGAAAGGAACCAATGAAGCATTAATTTATTGACCGGATTTTCCCTCGGCTGCAATTGTCGCCGGGTACGATGGCGTCTGTCTTGCGGGGCGTTTGTTTGCGATTCCACGTGGCAGCGGTACAAAGAAAAGGGCAAATGTTTCCGAAATGAGCGAATAAACCTTCCGAACGTTAGGTTTGTCGATTTCGTTTGATTGGCTGAGTTCAGTAGTTTAGCCGAAAATAAAATAGTCTTGATGTGTACTATTTTGTAAATTTATTATATTTAAAAATAAAATGTGATCTGCAGTTAAATACAAATAAAATATGAATGAAACAAATTTGCTGTTGAGTGTTGGGACGTGAGTTGAATAGAATTTAAATTTAAACTACAAACTATTAATAAGCAAATGTTAAAAGATTTACAAAAACCAATACATTTTTATTTATTTATCTAAGATTTTTTTATATTATCGATTTTATAATCTTATTTGTTTAAGGGCTATTTTATTCATTATAAAATTAAAAACTAAAGATATAATTATTCATAGTCTATTGCATTTTACAACGCTTTGTAATAATTTTGGAAACGATGCCTTTGGCTTTAGTTTAAAGTATGAGCATAGGAGCTTAATATTGTAGCGAACACTCATAACAACGCTCTAAATGTTCCAAAATTTGATCCATCTTGGAGTGCAACATTTGGCATCATAGGCGTCAACAGTTTACTTTCCATTAAGCATACCAGCATCCAGCTAAACGCACCAGACATCAACAGCCACAACCTAAAGGCAAGCGATCGGGCGAGAGAAAAACAAAGCCCCTAAGACAACTAGTGCAGGTGGCATTAGAAACTGTAAGTAATCAATTTCTGCGGTTGATCGTATGACTGATCTTATTATGGCCCATAGCTCCCGTAGCTGCTAACCGAATTGGGCTGCCTGTATCCCGAACACCATTTCTCCCTCCCGGTGGGAGGGGAGAAGCTTGCGGGAAATGAATTCGATCACGGCCATGGCCATTCTGGCGCTCCCGGGATGCCACGAGCCAGGTAGATTTAGTTGTATAAAAGCAACTTGCGCAATTGCAGTCAAACATCAGTCGCTGCTCAGCTGCTCCCGGTAGAAGTACAACATCGTTCCAGCCGTTCCTTTGGCATTGCTGTCTAGCCGAATTGAGGTGTTGAGGCTTCCGTTGAAAGCCAAAGTTGTGTATCGTAATATTGTTTCGAGGTGTTGTTTGGTGTGATTGCTCAAGATCAAAATGAAAGTGTGCGTGGTTGCTTTTGTGCTTGTTGGATGTGTGCTGGCATACGGATCGGCCCTCACAACACAAGGTGCTAAGGATTGCAGTGGAACCGACGGTGGTCTATCCTGCCATGGAGCTAAAATAGTGCGTAACCTCGTACGACGGCTGGCACGTTCTGGCAAAGGGGACGATGCGTTGAAACTTTTCCCGGGTGTGGAAATTGTAACCAACGGCGATGCTGAGGAGCGCGAGCGATCGTTGAACGAGGTGGCTGATGATGATCGTACCATGTTTGGGCGCTTTGCACGGTATCTGCAGAGCCACGAGCTGAAAATCAACTTCGGACAGCTGGTGCAGCGTAGTGACATCCAGGAAGCGATCCGGACGACTTTCGGTGCGATGGATCAGGAGGTGATTGCGGACGTTGCTGAGGCCCGCAAGAAGGATAAGGGTGGCCTGGGAGCTATCATGATGATGGGTCTGATGATGGGCAAACTGCTGGCTGCACTTGGATTCGGTGGTGTTGGACTGCTCGCACTGAAGGCGCTCGGTGTGTCTATGATTGCCCTGCTGCTATCGGCCATTCTGGGACTGAAGAAGCTTACCGAACACGGTGACCATAAGGGACGACACAATGATGAACATTTCGAGGTACATGCGGAAAACCAGCATGGACATGAAGGTGGTGCCCGCAAGCGCCGCTCTGTTGAGACGGAAACCATCGCTAACAAGATGGCTTACAGCGGCTGGGCACAGATTGTTCAGTGAAGGGTGCAGTGCGGGATGGCTTAGGATTGGCAGTTATTTAAATTATTTATTTGTCCAATTAATAAATTATTACTACATGTGTAAAGCCAAACTGATTACGGGCTAATCTCCAAAGGAAACTCCATAATAAAGTCGAACATAATACAGTCGAATGCTTCTGTTAATTGTTCACTAACTGTCTCATAAGGATTTAAGTACTTTTTTTATAAGCTTAGTCGAATTGCTGTTTTTTTATCTTTTAACATTTAAAGCTTTTATTTTGTAAAGAATGTTTTTTTTTGACGAAAAGCATATTTAAAGGAATGTTTCTAGGAAGGTATTGTGCGAACAGTTTATAGACACTTTCGACCGCCGAATTATCCGTGACGCATAAATCCAATGATCAATCACCAACAATGGAAAATTATTAAACTTTGTTTTCTTCTTCTTCTGTGGCTCTAACAAACACGAGAGGTCTTATCCTGCCATTTTTGGCTTCAGTGACTTTGATTTACCCGCAACAGGATAGTCAGTCCTGCGTACGGGTGATCGGCCCGAATGGGATTCGAGCCTCGGTCCTTCATATTCGAGAGTGGTGCCGCTATCTCCTGAGTCACCGAGCCGCTTCAAATATCAAATTTAGTAATTTAAATAAAAAAGAAAAAGTCGTTCAAATATCCCTTGATCCCTCAACATCTAGGCCTTCATTGCGGAAAATATTCCAAAGCAACAATTTAAATCCGAAATTTCACGTGAAAATAATGATATCGAATTCAATTTAAATCATTATGATTGCTCATGGTTGTATAAGGTATCATATTGGATAAATGAAGCATTATTTACGGAGCGCATACGGTTTGAAGAAAATGAAACAATTTTAATTCACTTGTACATTTTCTCGTATTCCGTCTCGTTGTGCCACACATTTAGTTAAACAGAATTGCTAAAAATCAACTTTTGTTTTACTTTCAAGCGTATCAAACCTGCACAGCTTCACACCGTACGAGATTTTACAATCGATAATGTGCTGATAATTATCGAAAATAACTTCAACGTTCATTGAATTTCAAACTTGCTTTGAGCTGCACGTGGCACGTGCATTGTTTGAACGCTCTTTGAAACATTTCAGTGTTATGCGGATAGCATACAACACAGGCGCAAGCATTGCAATGTAACGTAATAAGGCGAAAAATAAGTTTTTACTGAGCGAAAAGCATACTTCTTTTCACTTTTTCTGGTCGTTTTCACATGAAGACAAAAAAAATAATTAAGGGTGTATAATCTCACGTCACAAATGAACCAACACAAAAAAGTACAAGGTGCTTTACAACAATAATACTAACAGAAATATGTGTGAAATGATTCGAAACGGGCAAAGTTAAAGCACAGAACTTTAGTTTTACTTCAAACTAGTACTAGTTTTTTTAAGTAACTTATGATACGAATTTCGAATAGTTTTTTTTCACGCAATCAAATAGCATAATCGGTCATTCATTGGCATTGCAGTACGATGTACAAGTAATGAACACAAAAACGATCTAGAGATTTTGCTAATGCGGTTGATTAATTAAGGGGTATCCATCGAATGATACTAGGTATTAGATGATTTTACAAGCGCGTTTTTGTTGCCGGCTCAGTTGCACATACCGTTGCTATGGTTTGTTGAACACCTTGTTGAATTGAAATATTCGACAGGTTAGTGACCAATCAAGAAATGTGACTACAATGTGGTTTTAGTTCAACGTTCGCTATCAACTTACGTGCGGTTGTGAATAGGATATTGAATGTCATCGTTTATAGTAGCATTAACGAGCCCAGATTGTTGGAGTGTTCATAATTTGCTCGGAAAATGATGATCTAAAAACTATTGCTGCAAACCACAAAGTAATTACGATTAGTAGATAGAACCGAGTACATTTTCACTATAAAACAAACGATGTAAGTATGATTCATGGGATGAGCTGCAATGCCAAAAGTTTCATTCGAATAAACAATTTTCTAACCAAATTGATAGCGAGTAGTTTTCGACTAATTTATGAACACAATGCTCGTCAACGTTCGCTGGTCTCAGAAACAGGATATTTAGCGAAGCATTATGTCACATACTTCATGTTTCATTTCCAGTTGTGTGATTTTCAACGCATTTACCGTATCTAAACTTTTATGTTTTCGATTACTTACGCATCGTTTATTGTAAGTATAATTAGCTTCCTAGCTGTCCTTACATGGGTTGTGTTGCTGAGTTTCTATGTAATTTCATTTGTATCGTTTTATTGATATGTAGCTAAATAATGCTAGATAACATGAATAAAAGTTTCATTTTTTGCAATAAGGATGTGAATTAAGAAGTTTTACAAAAATTAACTTAATGTTGTTTGCTTTAAATTGTTGTTATTATTTTTTCCACGTTCCCTTAAATATAGGTAAAACATTAGGTAAACAAGGATAAATGAATGTGTTCAATGTATGCATAATACATATTGTCTACATTAGCGTCAAATAAAGTTTCAATTGTCTTATACAACTTGTAAATTGTTGCGGGGCCATTCATCCTGGCCGTATCCCAGTTCGGAAGGCTTTGACTAATGAAACAGTATGATAAATACCCGGAGCGGCTCGGTGGCCTAGGAGATATCGGCGTCGATCTTCGAACGGGCAGGACCGAGGTTCGAATCCCGTTCGGGCCGTTCCCCCATACGCAAGACTGACTATCCTGTAGCGGGTATCTTTTAATCACGAAAACCAGAAATGGTAGGTCAAGACCTCTCTAGATTGTAGAGCCATAGGAGAAGAAGATGATAAATACCCTAAAAAAAATGTGTAGTAACTATTTCAATTTACGTTTTAGCAACCTAAGGATCTTTGTAAGCAAGTCGTAATTCTATTCATTCATTTATTTATTAATTTATCAAATATTGTATAATGGGCTTAAGTTATTCAGATGACTTAAGTTAATAGATTCTCCTTTTCCTTCTTTTTCTGTCTTTTTTGTTTGCTATGTAGGGCGTTTAGGAGAACGGTCCGGATGGGATTCAAACTTCGGTTCTGCCGTTTTGAAGCCTGGTACCGCAACCTTCTCGGCCATTGAGCTTCAAATACTTATACATAAAAAAAGATATTACTTTGCCTACGCCACTTAAGACTTAGCACGCAGCAGGAATGCCCGTGCTTGATAAGGAGATTTGGTTCGGAAAACCCACACGAATACCACTATCCTACTGAGCTTTGCAAATTAAATGTGGTGGGAAGTTGTATCGGCGCAGGGCTGTAAATAAGCAGGGTAAATTAAATCTAATACGGCCAGGCCATGATACAAGAACAAAAAAAAAAATTTAAAATAACAGCAACAAAATAAATAAAAATTAACTGTTTTCGGTAAATTCATCTCACGAAAACTAGAAATGGCTGGCCTACCTTTCATGGTTGTAATGAAAGGATCTTAAAAATTTGAATCAGTAAAACAAATCAGGAAACAAACAAAAAACAGGAGTTATTAAATTTAATAAGATTTTAGTAATATCGCAGCAGAACAAATCAGTCTGATTCTTTCAATTTCAAGTAGCTTTTTTTTATTCTTCAAAGTCCTATGTTGGGCAGTTCTTGCTGCTTCCCAATGTCTGCCCTCCATGTACATCGTAACATTAATATTCACTACATTTAGTTGTACTTTCATTCATTGTAATCATTTAATGTTCGAGCTTTTTCTCATGCTTATCATATGCCGACTAGCGCGGATGTGACAATCGCCATCATCGTTATAATCAAACCAAACCATCATTTAACGCTAATGCGTGCTTAACAACTCTTGGCGCCATGCTCCAGCCGTAGCACTTGTTGCCTGTGACTTATGTAAACCCATCCATCTTCTCCGTCAACACGGTGTTGATGGAAAGTGAAACATCAGCCCATAATCAAATCGCACCGCACCGCACGATGCACATCCAAATTAACGATAGCTTCGGAGCAATCCGTTCGGATGTAGCATTCTTGAGTGTTGTTGTTTCTTTTTGGTTCGTTCCTGCAGAGTGGACTGGAAAAACTTTTCCCTCCAGTCATGCGGCGCGACCACGCAACAAGCCGTTACCGATGCACAGTTGCAGTCTGCTGGCCGTATGCAAACAGTTACCCCTCAGGTGGTATCGAATGAAAAGTGAAAAATTTTAAACATACACACAAATATCTACTCTAATACGGACGCGCACATACACCCACACCCGCCCTTCATATGCTGCTTCCCTCGTTGTGTTTTTGGCCGGATGCATCCAGCGGGTTTCATGCAGACAACAACGTTCCGGAGCACCGGAGCACCGCTGGCACACTTTTTGCTTCGCCCGTGGTGTGCGTCCCGGGCGGATCTCTATCGCACCCCTTCTCCCTTATCGCCCATCCATTTCGGCGAAATCGTGCAACACCGCGTGCAAGGATGCGCGGTCAGGCTGCAACGGTGGTGCAAGCTCGCGTGTCCATGCGCTTGTTAATTAATCCAATTGGAAAATGTACTGTTTGGCACGGCTTTCAACCAGCTCGCGCTGATAGTGCTGGGGGATAGTTGGGGGGGCCAGCAAAACGGGAGGAATGTTAGAGAGAATTTTCCTTTTCTCTTGCAAAGATGCAGAGTGTTGGGGTGTGTGCTGTGAGTTTTGTTGCTGTTGCTGTTGCCGTGGAGGGATTTTCTTTCACCGCCAAGCCTAGTTTTCCGACGCCTAGCGCGCGTGGTGGGGATGGCTGCTCAACAGTGTGTGAAGTGAATAAAACTCGTTGTATTCTCGCAAAATCTATCATTTTATGGCTTCTTAGTGTTTAGTGATAACATCGGATAGAGCACCCCAAACCCAAATGAGCGTCTAGTCCGAGCCGTGAACGAGTGTGTGGCAAAGCAGCAGTAGCAGCAGTAGCAGCAGTGTGTGGAGTGTGTAACAATAGTGCAGGGATTCAAACGAAAGGAAAGGCTCCTTGCAGGATATCGGAACGAGAATCCTTCCCGTTTGCTGTGCGAAAGTGCTTAGTTTGAACTGTTATCGTAGCAACATGTCGCTCAAGAAGGTCGTGTCGATCCTGGTGATCTGCGTGGTCGCCGTGCAGGGTGCCAGTGTTGCGCAGAAGGATACGAGCGTGGCCAGCGAGCTGAGCTGGGCCTGCATCAACAACGTGAACTGCGTGACGGGGCTGGCAAAGGATGTCGTCCAAAAGCTGCAGGCACGTCGTTCGATCGATTTCGGTGTGTTCAGCGTCAAGCCGGTCGAGCGGATCCCGCTGAGCGTGGAAGGAAGCTCTTCCCGTGCACTAGACTTCCTCAGCTCCAATGCACTCCAGGTGCCCGTTGGTCCGACCGTGCTCAACATCGAGCGATCGGCTGACTACCCGAACTACGTTGAGGTGTCGCTGCTCAAGAAGGAAGACGGTAGGTAGTGGCAGGAAACGGAACGACACCAACGGCCACTGAGCGTGTCTGTGTTGTATGGTTTACTTACAGGAGCCCGCGGACGCACCCGCAAGCACATGCGCTTCTTTGTGCCCGCGTTCCTGGTCTTCAGCCAGATCGGCTGGTATGCGCTTGCCATCGCCGGCGTGAAGCTGCTTGCGATTAAGGCCTTTTTGGTCGCTAAAATTGCCCTAATTGTCGTAGCAATGATGACGTTCAAGAAACTCATGGAACCGGTCGCGTAAGTATAAGGCCCACCCGTTCTATATCTCCTGCGCTCTACAGCTCTACCTCTCCCCCTGGACAGTGTCATGCCAGCGCCGTACTTCGACCATCCGGAACCGTTCATGATGCCGTACGGTATGGACTTCCACCATGGGTTCGGTGGTGCTAGCAACGACATGTACTCGATGGGACTGGGCGGCCATTTGGGACACCACGACGGACCGTCGGCCCTGCACGCAGCCGAGGGTGGCCTGGGAGCGGCCAGCAACGTCAATGCGGCCGTCGTCGATGCTGCCGCCTCTACCGCGACCGACAAATCCAGCAGCTCGCCGGCACAGCCCGTTGCGGTTGCCGGTGGCAGCGAGCGCCATCACTTCGGTGCGGGCAGCAAAATTAAGCGGCAAGATGTCTACACGCAACCCCAGGCAGCCAAGTACTTCAGATAGGCGAACAGACGAACACCCCCACCACACAACAAGAACACGCCAACCCCAGCAAGGGAAAGATAATGAGAGATAAGGAGATGTATCACACACACACACGGGACTCACGAGAACTGAAAACTGATGCGATGTTGAATGATCGCACAAAATGGAAGATCATTATATCGCCATGGTGGTGTCCTGTTGTAAAAAAAAAGTGTTTCCAAACCAATGATGTCTCCCGGTCGCCACCCCTGGCCGGGTGGTGATCGCGCCGAAGGCAGCCAAGCTGACGAAGCTACTACTGTTTGCCAAAATGACTTGTCTCTCTCTTTCCAGCAAAACAGAAACCCACCCCCAAAACTCCGCCCCATAAACACGGGTGTCCTTTCCCACGCTCCTCGATTACTCCGCAAAGACCTTACATCCAAACCATCCTCGAAATAAAAGCATATTTATTTATTTATTACATGTGATGAAACAGCGTATCGAATGAAGTACTGTAGTCAGACACATTTTTCGCAATGATCGAAAGAAACCACAAATAGCTAGAATATTGCTGCAAAGTTAAACAAACACTTTCATCCTCACATTGACAGACTGACCTACATCCCGCCGACGGAACTCATCGGATCGGTGCATCTGAATGGCAACTGTCCGTTATGTATTCGGGTGGAACACTAATGAGGCGTCACCGGACCTGGCTGGCAGCTGGAATGCAAATATTTACGCTGTTTTTCCCTGCCGTCCGAGTTCATTGCTCTTATCTATGCGAGTTTTTTTCTTCTGTCCATCACTTATTATCGCACGTTACTCCGCCGTTTCTTTCGTGTGATGGTTAAACTGATGGCAATCGTTTTTGGACGGTAGCGCGATGGTAAACGAATCGTAAAATTGCTTCCGCGGTCTGCAAAGGGAGTGAGAAAATATGGGCAACGTACTTTTGCACCATCAACGGACGGAGTAGACGGGTTGGTTCTCGTTAGTGCGCGTTGAAGATATTTCGTGCCGGTTGCCCTAAATGAGCGGACGGGAAAGGTGAAAATAATTGGAGTAACTCAAACGTTCGTGAGGATGCTTTCCAAGTGATTCGGAACGATGATATCAATTAAAGTTGTTTTGTTCGCCAGTAATATTTTCCGGGAGGAACTTTTCGCAAATAGTTTAATGTTCCTGTAGGAATTTAGTTTGACGGTTCGCTGGTAGAAACATAGTTGAAGGATTTATTCAAAGAGTCTAAATCAAAAATGACTAACTCACGCAAGCTCAACAAAAAATTCTTATATTCTAGACTTTTTGTTGAAAACGTCTCTAAAAATTGAGTTAATAGCTTTCGCTAGACGTTAATTCCAAACTGTGTTTTTATTCTTGAAAAAAATTATAGACATTTGGAAGTAGTCCAATTTGAAATTCTTAAGCTCATCGTTTGAGCTAATTCCATCGAAATCAATCCGTACATCACTTGTATGGATGGTTTCTCATGATGGTAGTCTAGGAAATAAAGCAGCAGATCAGATTGGCAAAAGAGAGCTTCGGATGATGTTTTGATTGATAGGCTTATCCCATTTCACGAGCAATTTAGGGACAAATTCGATTCGGGTGGTTCGTGTATTCCATCACTACCAATGCGTCCTGGAAATTTCAGGAGCTCTGTAATTCATGGAGAACGTACGTCCGATGGAAAGATGGCTGGAATAAGGGCTAATCATTTATTATTGGGTACTCATCTCTAGCTTCCGGGACAGATTGATATGTAACTGTAACGTCAGATTCCAGAACTTGGAGCATCTGCTATTGCAGAAAATGCATGAAAAACTAAAAAATTTTCATGAGTGTTGACTGCATACATCACCTTTGATGAAGCTTTTTGTATGTTAGAATATGCCCTTTCCTGTGTTCAAAAATTATAGAACGAGCCCAGAGATCTTTAACTCCATATTTTTGGAACAGATTCATATCCTTTGCGTAGGGAGTTTTGGAAGTAAGCCTAAATCAATAAGATTTTCAACAGACTAAAGTATAATATAAAAAGGATTGCATGACGTACGTTAAACTTTATTCTGTAAGTAAAATAAATAATCCAGCAATGCTTGCCCGTCTAGTAACGCTATCCATTTCCATTCTAATCTGGAAGGCAAATACTAGAAAATCCATCCAATTTACTCTAGGATGCTGGATCCGTGGATTGAGAAATGTTTCTCGTAACTTGATTTACGTTCAAGCAAGGCTAGCTGATGAGTAGATGGCCAGGAATCGCCAACCAACGACAAATTGGACCGAAAAGACTAGAGGAGTAAAAGTTTGTCCAGTTCGCTGTACCGCACCGTTGAAAGAGCGTTCAGAAATAATTATAACTTGTTCCACTGCCTGATGATTGCCGATTGGTACAGCCAATAAAATCCACCAACTGCGTAGAACATATTTAAACGCCGGTGGAATAATTACGGTGACGATGGTAAACGGTAATCTATTTTTGAGAATGCCTTACCAAATCGCCCTGCAGGGGTAAAAGTTTGTTTTTCCGACGAATGAAAAGATAACAGAAAGTGGGGAAGTTTTTCTTTCCTGAACTGCGAAAAGATTACCGGCATTGATAATTCCGTCCCAAACCCCGCTGGACCTGAAAGAACGCTGAAGAAACTGTTGGTAAAAGATAAAATAAATAATTTATTCGTTTCACCCACATCAGTTTGGATGGGCTGAAAAAAAGGTACATAGGACACGGCGCGACTCTTCCCTAGTGTTTGGGTGCCTGCTGCTGGTAGGCTAGATCGTGAGAATCCACCGAGAGCCGCCGATTGAGTTCGCTCGAAAAGGACTCCACAAAGCCATCGAGTGCACGGGCCCACCCGGAGCTGTACGTGTCGACGTGGTGGTGCGGCTCCGGTGGATGGGCAACCACCTCGTAGGTGACGTACTTCTTGTGCAGCAGCTTCTTGATGCCGAGTATGCTGGCCAGCACCAGTGCCAGTTTGGAGACGAGCAGGGCTTTGCCGACGAGCAAGGCGATACCTTTCAGCACCAGCGCACCAACAAGTACCGCCTTCATGACGACAGCGGCCAGCATCGGTGCGTACTGTTTCAGGCGACCACGGCCTTCCTCAAACAGGCGGCGTGTGTCCAGCGATACGCCCAGGTTCAGCTTACCACCTTCACCGGAGGCTACCACCACGTCCGTCGCCTTCGTCGCCCGCCACCGTAGGCTGCGGCTGTGGATGAAGCGCCAGATCTTGTCGGCGACCATCACGCTCAGCTTGTGGTCGTCCGAGGTGGTCGAACGGGCCAACACCGACAGCTCGTCTGCGTCCGAATCCGATAGCTGTTCGTCGGAGCTGGAATGGACAGTGAACGGGCACCCATTGTTAGTGTTTTTGTGTCCGACATACAAAGGCCTGGTTCCGCGAATAGCACATAATGAGGCTGCCGGTGTTGTATGGCATACTAAACGTGGCTTAGGATATGAACAATTTCCCTTTCTATGCTCTGGTGGAAAGAACACCGACGGGAGTAGTTCCATTGTGCAGGGACTACATACTATCGTGTTTGCCAGAAGCGTAAAGACTCATCTGAATTGACAAGCTTTGATGGACAAAAAAAATAAGGTTGATTGGGTTTTGCGATATTCTGATAGCTAGCTGTGTTTGTGAATGGTTGTTCCCGCGGGAACAACATCCCCATACAGCCGATGGCAATAAAAATGGGTAGATTGGAGTTGGAGTTCTATACACAATTCTATCAAGCCGGAAGCTATCACCATCTCTAACGAATATACGATATAAAAAATCAATCTGTCCAACCCAGAACAAACGAATACGACCTTTCACGCTTTGTTAAACAACATTTTTCAATATTTGATTCTGTTTATGCCATTAGGTTCTGTTTGCGATCGGATGTTATCCGCATCGGATGCACTCCACCGAGTAGAACGTACCGTGTTTTCATCAGCTCAAAACTATCCCCGAGGCTAATGCTGGATTTTTTCAGCATCCGGTTCATGTAGGTAACCAGCTTCAACATCACGCAGGAACTGTTGTCCTTCTGCGTGCACTTGCCACCAAGCCGCCGGATAAAGCTATCCTCCAGTGCCGCCTTGCTGAGCGTACCGTGTTCCGATTCCTGTTGTTTGTTTGCACCAAATACAAAGAGCGTGGGATGTAATAAGCATCATGTTCGTGGTCGTTTTTTGCCTCCACTCACCAAATGGTTGACAAAACTGCCACTTTCAACGGCCGGATTGGAATCGATTAGCCCAACGAGCACACACACTATCACCAACCGCACAACGTACGTCATGTTTCGACCGATGCACTTGCCAAGCTTTCAAAAGCGATAATAAATATAATAGCAAAATGATTCCCGGCAGTTGCGCTGGTAGCACGTTCTCGAGATAGGCACTTTCCTCTTAGGCACAGCTTAACGCGTCTCTGTATGACCCAGGGCAGCCGGTGCACATCTTGAACTTGACGGAGACGAAACAAAACTGTGTCCCATGGCTGCAGTCTCCCATTTATAAGCCTGCACGATCGTCGCAGATGAGGACACGGTTTGCTGTACAGCCGTACCGATCCCGCTGAGTTTGCAGAAGAACTTGCTTCGTTAAAATGTGCTTGTTTCTTTTTTCGCGCTTCCAGTGATACCGGTTCCACTGCAACCACGCGATCCACACGGCACGTTAAACGGGGCCACACGAAAGGGGAAGGCATGCTACCCCTTCGGAGGTAGATCGTACAAATGGAGGCTGCAACGTACCGCTGATGGGAAGATTGAAAGACGACAACTCGCACGACGCATGTCGTTTAGGGGAAGAGGCGAAATTGTTTTCCTATTATGCTTCTCCCATTTCAAAGCACCTCTTCTCGCTTTTTATCAAACCACGCGATGCGGTGAAACCGTTGGGCGTGGGGTCGGAAAAATGCATGTCAAACATCCTGCGGAACTTGCCCGATCGGATACTGCTACTGCTCCATTCCAAGGGCTCCAAACGATAGTCCAGCTTCTACCGCACCGGGAAAACTCGTTTTAGAAAATCAAGCGTTCCTTTCTGGAAAAAAAACACTCACTCGCTAACACAAACCGAAAGAACGCCCGTGTGGCTCGGAAAATGAGCAAAAGCCCAACCCACCGGACCGAACCACTTTCCATCATGCATCCGGCCGATCCGGATCGAGGATCCGGCATTCGGGTATGATGGTGGTCGGGTTGGGATAATTCTTATGCTCGGTGGTGCGCTTTTAAATGCGATACTCGATTTAATGTAGCTCTGCTATGACTGCCTCCCATTCGCCCTTAGTTGGGCTGGTCGGTATTTACTCACGCGCGCGCGTGCTTGCCCCCCCACGCTCGTGGTTGTTTTTCCCGGGAATGGGAATTACGTTTCTGCGTAATGGGTTGCATCTTTCCCTTTCGTAGCTGATAATGGAAGTGAAAATGGTAGGACAACGGTTCGGTTGTTTGTAACAGGCTCGTAATTCTGTGAATGCGCCAGGGTTCTTTTTTTTCCTTGTGGTTATTGTTAGATGCAATGGTACACTGGTCTGTGGACAGGAGAAGACAAATGTTTGTGAAATAATATCAAAATCCCATTACTTCATATTTATGATTGCACTGGGTACATTATGGTGCATCTTGTTTTATGAAAACGGAAGCTGTTATATAAAGTTTTGGAAGATTTTAATTATGGCAAAAGTCATGACTACATGCCGAAAACTTACTACATGTATCCCTATTTCAAAATATTATTAAAAGGAAAACGAGCAAGTGAAAATCTGAAGACAAAATAAAAAGATTGTAAAAATGCCTGTATTGCATTTTCATCATTTTGAACAACTACTATCAAACACTCTGTGGGTTGCACATTGTTTGTGGGATCACGGAAGAATGTTAGAAGCCAGAACGACTCTTCAAAATGTTCTTTGTTTACTTAGTTGTTATCTAGGATTTCCATTTAAGTAAATAATTATTGTAACTACAATTACGTCTTTCTCAAACTTGTTTTAGGGTTAAAGATAAGACTTACCATCATCATATAATTCAGATGTTCTTCTAAGTGACATTAGGTAGCCAATATCCAGAGGTTGATTTAACAGTAGAATGAGGTGGACACCAATACCCCAACGACTAGGGAGTAGATGTTTTAAATAGCCGTCATCTGTTATAATTTTCCAATTTATTGAAATTAAGCTGGATTTAAAATTAGTGGAGGGCCGAGCTCCTTACATACCCAAAGTCAAGTGATTCTAGATGGGCCTTCACCAGAATCAAGAATGAAATAATTGTAGGAATCCCTTGTTTCGGTTAAAGAGTTCCTTTACATCCACGACAACATCTCCGAGTTACGCGACTATTGGTGGCAAGCTATTCTGTCTAGCTTTAAACACGTCACTGTTCGAGGAGCCGACTATAAAAGTGAAACAAACCTCAATTAAATATATTCTACATTCATTTGGAGGTCCTGAAGATCAGTAACGTTTGCCCAATTTCGCAAACTCCCCCGTGGATCCTGTCCATATTCCAGACATCCAGAATCGAAGCGTGGTATCGAAGCTCAAACCTTAATTGTGAGTTGGTTCCCCAAAAAGGTTTGATACATTAATTTCCTGCTCGTACTGCCTACAGTCATAAAATTCCATACGAAATAATATTCCAATAACCGTATAAGAGATATGGGACGAAAGGAACTCCGTTGGGATCGTTAAAGTTTCAATACACCTTTTAAACAAATTCTAGTAAAGACGTTCTAGTATCCCTGCTTTAAGTATATTGACTTCCAACATTTATCTTTTCGCTTAATATTTATGTTCTACTTACTTTATGCTAGATTCCTGTAATGATAGCTTTCTATTATCACTTAATGGTTTATGTTATTTATTTCCATTTTGTATAGCTTTCTTTCACTTACGTTCGGGTTCTCACTGAACCTTCCATGGCCCAAAAAAGATGCACCCAGGAAAAAAAATCAACCGGCGAATTAATGTGTCAATCTATTTCTTATACTATCGGATTTGTCACTTAAGGAAGGTGTTCTTTTATAGTTTCTAATCCCTTCGTGCGCACCCGAAGGCATGATGGCGTACGCTTTGTTCCACGTTCATCGCCTGTCAAGTGCAGTAAACAGTGCAATAGCCGTCGTTGAGATGATCCAGAGCACAGCGCGCATTGTGTTGATGTTAAATCTACACGACCGTGTATATGACCCGAGGAAACTGAACGACCGGAATAAGGAGGAGGAGAAAAAAAAACACACACACACACACACACAAAATGGTGCGTAAAAAAACCTGTACTAGGGAAAGCGATTCAATCCTTGCTCATCTGTAGCATGTTCGAGTGCTCCGATATGGCATCGCCCAAGGGGGTTGTATCGTTATTGGTTTTTCCTTCGCTAGCTCAACGTATTTTCCACTTCTATTCTGTTGCAGAGACGCTTAACGATTCCTTCGGTCGTTTCTTGTTTTTTTCTTTCCTATCATCATGAGCATCATCATCATCTCCGGCACTGCAAACGGTAGTTTCCGACCGAAGGGCAAACACATTCACCGCAAGCACAGCGCGTAGTAATGGAGCGAGTTTTTCACTTTTTCCTCACTCGATCGAACGGGACGACACTGTGGGCGCTTTTCTCGACGCCTTGTTCGGCAAGCTCGGACGGTTCACCTCGGTGGAGCTGCTTTCATTGATAAATCACGATTTTAATGCGTACTACTTCCAGCGTTCGGTCGGCAATGGCGGGTGTGGTGGGATTGCATTGCGCTGCGAATGCCAACTTTGGGTGCGTGCGTTGTTCACAAATTGAGGGCTGCCCTTGGCGTCCGGATGGGCTGACCGGTCTGATGCGGAATGGCACCCATTTTCCTCGCCACGAACCGGTTCCGGTGGTACCACTTTCGATGAACCTAATGGACATCGTTTCCGCTCCACCAAACAGTGGCAACGACAGCAAGAGTTTTCTCCTGAGCCTGGGTTAAGCTGAAGTCAAAATCAAAGCAATGAAATGAAATGAATTCAAAATCGATCGGTTGCCACAGCTGATTGATTTGGCGTACGCGAACCAAAAACCCCATATCTAACGAGCAGATCCTTTACAACCTTCAATCACTCCACGGTCGGGTATCAGGAATCGATTGATGGGCTGGAAGGTGTCTGATGGATCGATTATGGTGGCATCCAAAAAGAAATGCCGAAAGCTAACAACCGACGCCAGAACAAGGATAAATGCCATCGAGAAATATGATGCAAACTAGAGATGGATGAGACGCAACGCAGAATCGCGTTTTTTGGCGTGGGCAGCCAGAGGGGTTGGATTGTTTGATCAATTTCGGTTGTTTTTTTTTGTTCTTCCTCTGCATCGCCATCCCATTCCCATGTACACCAGCGAAATGGAAATGCGAAATAAATCTTGCCCCAAATGGGATTACGGCGCTTTGCGTTTATTTTTCCTTCCCTTCTCCATTCCCACCAGGATTCGGTTTGATCAATGTAATTTACGCTCGGAATCGGGTTCCGGCTGAAACTAAGATACCTCATCATCCAAGGTCTATGGTAGATTTGTTTGGTCATAAATTTTGCACAAAGAGGATCATTAGTAGACGTTATCACACCGGCGGAAGAAGTGTTTGCTGTATAATGACTCAAGGTATGAGATTGATTGTTTGCCGGTTAGATTGAACTGACAATTGCTAGCAACCTTTTCCGACCAATAAAACCAAGCGATAGGAGCTCGGTCAATTTTCAATCATACTTCACCTCCCTTTATTAACATCAATTATGCCGTCGAGTTCATTCTAAAGCTTGAATCCATTTGATCTGTCCACACAATAACTCACACAGCTGCCTACCAATTTCTCATAACTGGAGAATAAATTCTCAGAACTGATCCAATCGAGATATGCCATATGTTGTTGGCTTGTGTCGTACCGGTTCCAGTGAACGGGTCTGAACGTCTGCTTGGTAACGGTTTATCAACATTTAATGTCGATGAAGCATGTGTTATTACGGTTATGGACAATACAAAGAGTTCAAAGAGCTTAGTAAAATGTACTCTACTATGTATCATTTGCAATGCTTCAACAATGAAGAGGTGTTTTTTTAACACTGAATAAGAGTTATTTTCCAAGAACCTGTAAGCCATGGCATTGATAGTGCAGGCAATATTAAATCCGAAGAGGACCCTGGAATCTTTGTAGGAGGCTCCAATTAAAGCAATTCCGATTGAATCAATTTGGCACTTCTTGACACGCCGTACGCAATTGTAGAATGGTATTGTTTAATTTATTATACATGTCATAAATATTTACACTAGCATGGCATTAACATGCAGAGATGAACACGATTTGATGCATGATATACAGTATGACAACACAGTTCCCCTTCAACACTTCAATTTTCTGCCTTCACATCCTTCCCACTGTTACGATACTCTTGGTAGCCTTGGTAGGCGAGATCATCTCCAAACTTTACATTGCTTCCCTGCACATCCGCCCGTCCAGAGTCGCGATAGTAGTTGCCGTACGGCGAAGCGTAACCCCCATCCGGTCGGGAGTAGTGCTGCCCAGCATACTCCTTGTACGGGCTGTAACCGATCGAACCGAGTCCCTGCGGCGAATACTGCGGTTGGTACCCACCCGAGAAGATATCGTTCGTGCAGCAGCTTTGGTGTGGTTTGAACAGTTTCAAATATCCAATCACACCCGGCACAACGATGGCCAGAAAGCCGAGCAGCTTTTTGAAACTCGCCAAACCGAGCACGAGCGGCAGGAACAGCAGCAGCTTCAGTTTGAACACCTTCAGTATCAGCAGCAGTGGAATGAAGATCTTCTTTAGCCGATGGCGCGTAAACAGTGGTGCCTTCTTATCCTCGATAACGTCAATTTCGTCCGAAATTTCGTCGATAAAGCGGGCAGAATAGCGTCCCTCCTCGGTGAACTCATCGGGCATCTGGAACTCCAGAGCTGTGGACTTGACGAAGCGTTCCAGCCGGCGGAGAGCGTACTTGTACAGCAGCTCCCACTCGGAGTCGCTGTGGCGGGATTCACCCACAAACTCGTACCCCTCTTGGGCCAGCGATCGGAGTTGGGTTTCCGGAAGTCGAACGATACGTGCATCACTGGTAAGTCTGTTTGCAATTAGAAAAGAACAAATATGGGGTGAGAATGATGAAGAATTAACCAAAAAAGGGGGTGTACTTACTGGTATTGATCCTTATCAAAGAACTCGCCGAATGTGTTGAGTGCCTGGGACTTGAAGCACTCGGCAAGCTCTCCGTTCAAGCATTGCGAGTTTGTGCGTGCCAGATAGGGGTCGACATTGCCACCCGTTCCAAGGCCGATGAAGTCAAACAGGTTCTTACCCTGTCTCCGTTCCTCACCAACTGCAGGTTGCTGTTGTACAGGTGCAGATGGACCACCGCCGCTTATACCGGATGTTTGATCCGGTAGTTTGATATCTTCGGGAAGAGCTGGAGAGACACAGCACGCCAGCAGCAGTACCGCCAGTACGCCGATCCGTCCCAGCCACGTTCCGCCACGATGTGAATGCTTCACAAGGACATGCATTGCTGTAAAGGACATCCAACGCGAAGCAAAGTTAGTAACGAATGGATCGGTTGTTTGTGGGTCGTTCCTAAACAACTGTCCCCTACTTTCCCGTGCAAGCTCATGCTTCCCCACGCAATGGTGATCCACTTTGAGCCGGTCGCTCGGTCGGTACGCTCGCCTTTCCGAGACTCTCGTTAGTGATCAGTGCAACACAATCGAACAATGTCCGATGGTCGGGTCCGTCCGTATATCTTATGCTCCGATAAACCCATCAACCACGCACGTCATCAGGCGTGACGCGAGCCAACTGCACACGTGAGCTAGCTGAAGATGAACCACTTGTTAACACGCAGCAACCTCGAACGATTTGGCAGCCGGGCACCCGATACCCTCGGCCCAATCGATCGGTCGTACGGCTCGATCGAGGTGCCCCACTGAGCCGCGAAGCGAGTGGAAAACTTGCACTCGGTCGCAACCCAAATCCACACGCGATCGATAAGCGCGAAAAGCGGAACGTGCAGCGAAAACGCGTACAGAGCCTCGCCCAGCGAACGGAATCGGTGTAATCGGTCGTCCGATGCCCACGTACTCATATGTTGTTGCCCGTGAAAGCAGTGCATTGGAATTTGGATTTCTCTCGTGCAAAAGAGGGTGGCAAAATGGAGAGAGAAAAAAAAACCCAGTGGAGTCCATCAAGTATACCCAGGTGGACATGTTTGGTTGGATGGATTGAAGCAAAACGCGTGCCAGGCGAATGTTGTGCAATGTTTGTGTTCATAATTATGTTCCGAAATGAGAAATGTTATCGTGTTTTGAGGAGACCAAAAAAAATACGACGGACAGCTCTTGATGAGTTCATTTTACTGGTCTGCGTTCGTGAATGCGTGCGCGTCGGAATCGAACGCACAGCAATTTGCTTCAAGCAATATCATGCTTTCTTTTCGCTGGAATTCCCACAGCTTTCATGAAAAAGTCACAAAAATGGTCTTTTTTGTCTGTCCCGCGTCGTAGACAAGCGAATGGAAAAGCTTCCGAGAAGTAGCATGAACGATGCACCGGCATGAATGTGCTACGCCGATATAACATTTCCCATCGAGATTTCGGAGAAATGGCTTTGAAACTCGTATGAAGTTTACTTACAGGACGTGTATGTGACGTATGATAAAAAAATTTGAGCGACAGCTTATCATTTGATCCCATTTGAGGCGAAGTAAGGCTAGATTTTGTAACACATTTTAACTCAACTGTAGGTCAAGGGATGGCATTGGAGCAGGCCTCACGCAACAGGACCGGTTCAATAGTCCATCTGGTGACGATGGACTCCATACGATTCAAAAGCGTTGGACTCGACTATCCTGTTGTAGGTCAAGAACTCTGGTGATTGGTGTGCCATAACAGAAGAAGGTGTAGGATATGGATTATGATTTTTTACTTCACATAATGTTGCTAGTTTTTGAAACGTTTGAGTGCTCCAGCCCTCACTTCAGAGCTCAATTATAAGCTGTTTTTTTTTTATTCCTGTTCATGGAACCAAGGATGGACGAATTTTCACCTGTCAATGCATGCATTTTAGCAACAAAATTAATAGCCCTGGTCCTCTATATTTTAGCTACACGAAGCCTTATACATTTAAGCCCCACGAGGCATTTTCAATCTCAGCTGCCAATCAATCGGGTGCACCATTGGCTTAAATCTGAATAAAGAATTCCAATATTTTGTTATCCTACTTCCAAACCTTATAGATTTTTTCGTATACTCCACTCAAAATTTAATCCGTAGCGATGTAATACACTTGTTTGCTCTATAATGCTACGTCGACGGAAGAGAAAAATAATAAAATATTGCACCATAATCGTTCATCCCATCTTCGTAGCATAATCCAACCAAAAAACGTGCTCGCAGCTAACTTTTCCGTACGAAAAACTATTACGCTGTGTTGGATATGGGATTGAAACGAGCTAACGTGTCGTTTCCAACTATGCGAAATTCTAGTCCATGAAGTTGATTATGTTTGCCGAAAGTGGGCAGTTGCGTGGGGAACACTAAAGCCACCTCTCATGATAGAGGCTTTGTTTTGAAGCATCGTAGCATCGTTTTCGATGAATTGGCCCAAAACCCCATTTCACCATATCATCCCGTGCTATTTGCTACCGGTTAAACACTTGAAGCATTCAAGTTGATTGAGTAACGGAATGAAATGGAAAACAGCCCACGTACCGAGGAGCAATCGTTTCGGCGACCGCTCACCAATCAGCCAATCTAGCACGATTCACTTTCACTGCGCCACATCCGTCCGAACGTGTGTTTGTGTCTGTTTGTATTCGAACCGTACGATAGAACGCGTAATATCTCACAAGAACGTCCTTTTCGTTTATTTCAAGCATCACCTTTTTGGGGTGTATGTTGTGAAGTACTGTCCGCTTCCCGGTTCGATAGGCACGTGGCAAAAACAACGGAACACTACTCCCTCACCCACCCCAATAGAAGAAAAAAACTGCAAACACTCACACTCACGTGTCACGTACGTAAGCCCGAAAGTTGGCTGCACTTTCACTTGTTCACTTTCGAATTGTCATCGGGCTTTTCAACGT
>KI423568.1:0-20483 GCA_000473375.1 Anopheles culicifacies | reverse complement strand
CTTTTCTCTCTCTCTCTCGACTACTACCACGAGTGGGAACGAGGATGGAACGAAGGACGGGGAATAGGTTGGTGACGGGATATTAGGATCTCTTATCCGCTAGCTTTCCTTTCGCTTCTTAGCAATGCTTATCCTAGCACACTCCCACACACACACACACACACACACATACAAACAAACGATCGCACGCACACTACGAGACGTTTCTATATTAACAGACAAAAACGGGGAGAACACACATTTATCACGCATACCACGATAACGCTACTAATAATTGATTGACGCTTATAAAAATTGCATGAATGTTTTGTGTATTTTTCTTTTTAATTTTGTATGTGTGTGTATCTATGTATGAGTAACTTAACAGTGCATGTGCATGATTTGACGGCAATGCATCAAATCATGCCCGGGCTACGTTATGCGCTCTGAAGGAAAGACACTGTGTGTATAGAAGCTTTAGTTTGTTTGTTTCCTTTTTCTGTTTATACAAATATTTATACACATACATAAATGAATGAGAATTTAATTTAAACGCTGCTATAAAATACGTATTTTGAGTAGAGTTTAAAAACCACACAACAAAAGGGAAGGAAGGCAAAACAAAACAATCTTAAAAACAACACTTAAAGCCGCACCGCAGTACGCAAAAAGGTGGTGATGAACAGCGTTTTGATTTGTTTTGTGTGTTGTGTCCGTTTTCGTTTCGATTTGTGTTAGTAAGTTTAGTATTTTTTTTTCTCTTTTTGTATGTTTTTTTATGTTGTTGTTTCCTTTTTTTCCTTTCTGTGTTTGTGTGTATGTGTGTGTGTGTGTGTGTTTCTTTAAAACTAATATCTAACAGATCACTAAACGTACGTAAATAACTTAATCCAAAAAAAAGGTGGGTGAATTTACTGTTCTGTCTCTACGTTATCTTCTTCTCTTCTTTTCTCTTCGTTTATATTTTTCTTATCCTTTTAGTTGTGTTTTTTGTGTTTTTTTTTTCTTATCTAGCTCTTCTCTCTTCGCTATCTTTTACTTTTTAATTTTTTACCTTTTCATTACATCTTAGGGATTCGTTCCGATACCTTATCTCTTACATGCTCTTTATTGCATTCTGCTGCTGCTGCTGCTGCTGCTGCTGTACAACATTGTCACATTGATGCTTACTGTTTGCTGCTGCTGTGTATGTGTGCTTGTTTGTTTGCTTTATATCTGTATAATGCACGATTGCTATTGTTTGCTTTCTTGCAAGCCTTAATTAAAACAACAAAACAAACAAGACAATAGTAGTAGTTATTAAAAAAAAAAAAACAATAAAAATACGGTAACCCCAGTAGTAATAATGCGCCATATTTTCTTGCCTTGTTTTAGTATGTTTGTGTGTGTGTTTTTTGCTGTTGTATTGGTTTATGTTACAATTTTTCTCTTCCTTACGTCCTCCTCATCGCTATGGATATGCCGGTGTTCGATTTTTTCTTGTTTTCGTTTTTGCGTCCTCAATCGATCCTGCTACACCTGCTCGTATCTCTTTTCATCTTTTTTTGCAACTGCGAACCGTCTCCATCATCTGCTCACGCATAATGTTCGTATGATTTTGGGGTTTTTTTCATCTCGGAAGCAAAACTTCCTTCCGGTGAGGGTAGTGGTGTTAAAAATGGTTTAATGCAATTTACCATGGGCGGAGGTGAGCGTGTGCATGCGTTAGAATGGGAGGTGCTGGTGAGATAATTTCTAATAGCTTATTATGCTTCTACCTCCTGACATCCCCCCCCCTCCCCCCTCCTCCTTCCTTCGTACGTCGTCCTTCCGTGCCTTTTCACCGTAACGTGCTCAGGCTTTTGTTTGGAATGGCAAAAAATACACCATCGGCATCCGATTAAGCTATAACCACGGGCTATGTTAGGTTATGTGGCATATGGGTACACCTTACAGTGGTCTGTCACGATGCTAACAATCACGAAAAAACGGGAGAGGAAAATTACACCTAAACGGGAACTTTTCGACTACTAACACACCGAACAAACACGCTTTACACGATCGAAACGCGCATATCCCGCCTGTCAACTAGCCTGTCTCGTGTCTAATGTGTGGACATCGAAAATACATACATTCCTTGCCCTAAGCCCATATACATTCAGTTTCTAAGTGTGGCCGTGCTGCCTTTCCTGATCAACCAGCGGTGGCCCTTTCCTTATCGTTAGCATCGTTAGGCGCTCGAGCGTGCGCATATACAATATCGTACAAAAAGCGGTAGGTGATTGAAGTTAGAAGTAGTAATGTGTTTTGGTTGTATGTTTTTTTTTTGTTTGTTTGTTGTTTTACTTTGTTAAGTTTATAGCGAATATGCTGCGAGTCACTCTTTGTTTTGCTGTTTGCTTCGTGCTTTTTTTTGTTTTGCTTTCTGGATGGCTTACACGTGCCTTATTACCATTTTACTCTTACTTAACCATTGTTTTTTTTTTGTTTGTTTGTACATGTAAATAGGCAAAAATTTTAGTCTTTTCAATACACATTCCATTATACCACGTGTTTTTCTTTAATTTTAAACACTTTCTTCATTCTCTCTCTCTCTCTCTGTCGTTCTATGGATACCCGTTCGATTCCATTGTTTGCCGTGGTTTATTTTTTTCTTTTGTGCTTAAATCATTCGCATGGTTTACAACACAACACAGGAGGATCCATACAGAGTCAGACGCTGCGATAAACACGCACAATGCGACGACCATCACGATGGTTTTGATCGAAACCTTATTTAGGCAAACGATAAAACAAAACATAAATATATAGTCCAGATGGTTTGGTGTGTGCACATTAATTGCCGAAGATTTCACATTCCATTTACCTCCCGATCCCGATTCCCGAATGCATTTGCTTATCAGTTTGCTCACGATTGTCATTAACGAGTAGTACGAGTGCGTTGACAGTAGTAATAGTAGTAGTAGTGCTAGCGATCATGATAGGTGATACAAGTTTGTGGATTGCATTTCGTACTAACCACGCACACATATGTTATTTGCTTAGTATCACTTAATTGTCTACTAGAGCACACTACCGGTTCGGTGCGCCGTTCGGTTCAGTTCGGTTTTCCACGCACACACACACTCACGAATTGCTTTTCTTTGCGCTGCGATAGGATCGGTTTACGACGATAGTAAATTGTGTGCGTGAGGTACGTTACCCTTTCACTGGAAACGCATGGTGATCGGGTGTTGACAATTCGCGGCTTCGGAACGGGTTCATTGGTGTTTTTTTTTGCGTTTAAATAACTGCAGCGAAAAGGGACGATCGTTTCGTTTTACGCTCTTGTTTTACGCTCCATATAATCGAGGTTTTTTCTTGTAGCATAGTTGTATAAATTTAACTTGTAAATTGTTTTCGTCCATGCGTATTTCTTTTGGATCGAATGAACAAAAATAAAATCATAGCAAAAATACCCTTCATCACTCGCACACGGTTTCCCCAATCAATGGACAACATGGGGTGGGGAGAAGTGGATACGACAAAACCGACAGATGCAACATCCGAACACGAAAACAATGATACGAATAAAAATATTTATTTATAAATATACAAATATTGGAGAGAACAAAAACAAAACAAAACTAATGAACAGTTTTACAGAGATCATCGGTTGCAAAATTGCGTATCCGTTTCATTGTGCCACTGTGACGTTGCATCCCGTTTGTCCACCATAATTGTTTAAGGTGTGTTTGTTTTTTTTTGTTTGGTGAAAAACCCATTCTGCACACCATTACGAAGACACTTAGTGTACAATAGTACAAAAAACCGTTGCGAGCGTTGATCAGCGAAATGGGGTAACAGTCGATCTTTAGCAAACGGCCTGTGTGTGTGTTGTGGTTGGATTAAAAAAGTTTGCGTTTCTGTTTACGATGTGTGCCACGAGAGAATCGAATATAAATGTCTCCAAAGAGGCTAAACACGATCGATGTGCGATCGGTACTTAATAAATAGCGTTGGGCGGTTGGGGTAATGGTAGAAAACAGAATAATACAACAAAAACAGACTGTTTTTCCCACACTTTCCCGGACTGCGTTTGCCGGACGATCGGGTTTATCACATTTATATCTAGCATGAATCGTTTCAAAAACAATCCCGCCCACACTTGGCAATGCGTCGAATTGGTAGCAAGTGTGTTTAAAAAAAAAATCTTTTTCTCTCTCTTCCCTTTCCTGTTTCGACAGACAACGATAAATTGCAACGATCCCGCAAAGGAAAACAAAATGTTTTAGCACGATCCTCAGTACGGTGGATGATGCACTAAATAGAAAGACCAAATAATATCACCAAGCGGGAAGAAAGGATCTCTCGCATGTACGCCCACTGGAAGTTACACACACACACGCCTGTGCCGTTGTGGTAAGTGAACGATAAGGGGTTTTCTGTTTCAGTAGTGTTTAGTACATGGTATAATGGTAAATAGGAGTTGCAGCTGGCTTCAGTGTATCAGGTTCTCCATAATCTCCCGTTGCATGCATGATCGTCTCACACCTGAGACCTGAGTATCCCGTACCACGGGGTGTTTTTGTTTTGTTTTGTTTCGAGCACTCGCTTACGTTTTATCTTAATGGTTTGTTTTGTTTATCCCACACGCTTGGGTGCTTCGACTCCTGGTGAAGTGCATCGATGCCCAAGTGCACGGTTGCACGTACTTATACCTCCTATTACACATAGACAGTAGTTGCTTGTAGAACTTACGTTTACGAATTACGTTTATACGGTTTACTTGTGTTTAGTTTGCGTTTTTCTTTTCCTTCTCCCTCCTTTAATCGTGCATCGCTTGCGTAAACTTTGCTGCATACAGAATTCATCTGCTGTTCATCCGTTCATGCATACCGGCACACATACTTCATCGCTCGTATCGTTATCCTTTCCAATTGCTTTGCCACCACGGTAATAGTAACGCTTTGCCGGCTGTTTGTAGATTTCTTTGTTGCACTCACATCCAATAACTTTCATCACTCACACACACACGCATCTTGTGTGCTTAGCTTTTCCACAGAACGGATACGTTAATTTTCCCTCTCTCTCTATCCCTCCTCCTTACCATTTGTTTGTTTTTTTCTTCTTTGTCGACATTTAATTTAACTTATTGGCAGTGGTTTAATTTTTTTTTGTTTTGCTCCTCATTTTTTTTCTTTTTTTCGTTCTCTCTCTCTCCAGATCTTTTTTTTTGTGGTATCTTTGTAATATATTTCACAAACCTGCCCTTTCCCCTCTCCCTCCCTCCCTCCCATTGCATTTAATCCAAACCTTAAGCATCTAAACTTTGCGGCTCAACATCGTACGGGTCGAGAGATCATTCAAAACCGATCAGTAGCGGAATTAGAACCGATGGAGACGCCTGGTCACTGGTGTGGGAACTCACACGCACACTCAACCGGTAACGGGGTTTGCATTTAAACTACCACACTCGCCCATCCTTTCACCGACGCTCCTCGTTCCGCCCCCTGTTGATGGATAGGATCGGGGTTTGTTTTGCATTTTGTATTAGACGGACGGTATTTAGATATCGCGTGTTGTCGCATCAGTTCAGCCGCTGAAAGGATGGCTTCGCGCTGGTGATCGGGGTGTTAAAGTAACTGCCCAGCACCAAGTGTCTCCCATCGTTGTGTTCAGTCCGTGTGTTACTATACTGTTCGATCTGATGCGGCTTACTGATGCCACTGTGAGAAAGTTTAATCGTATTTTTGTTTTCACTTTCCGCTTTTTTTGTCAATATCTTCAGTGCTACGATCGTATTCTGCCAGTTAGATATCACCCAATCGTTCGGCTTAAGATTGTGTGAGTGAGTGTTTGTTTGTTTTTTGTTGTTTTTTTTTTTTCTTCTGTTTTAATCCGCATGTTAAAAACTAAATCAGCCTTTGATGTCTTGTGGTTTTCGTATTTCGTTTTTTTTTTCTTAGTTAGATGGTTTGTTTAAGATCTTTTACTTCCAGTAATTGTGTTCTTTTTCATCCCGATTGCATAATGTAATTTCACATTGTGTTTTAGTTTAAGTCTTACATATTCGGGATGCTTCGGTGCTAACGGTTTACTTACGGTTTTGCTCCATCTCCGCCTCGATGAGCTGATTGCAGATGGCACGCACACACACCCCAAAAATGTTTTGTTTCGTGGCGATGCGTCTGCTGGCGTTACGCGTACGCATTAGACGTGCGACGGGGCTGCCTACGGCATGCAACGTAACTGACGGTTGTCACATCAAACCACCATGCCCGGTGCGCGTGGACGTGGTTGCTGTGGTTGTGCGTACTGCACACTGTAACGGTGTGGCTGCTGCTGGTTGTGTAGGAGCAGCGACGATGAGGCTGTCGGCTGCAGTTGCAGGGGTTGTGGCTGCAGCTGGATCACCTGTTTGACCATTGCCACCGCAGACGACGATGAGCAGGAGGACGACGACGATGAGGACGAGGAAGAAGAAGAGGAGGACGACGACGACGATATCCACAGTGACTGTGAAGACGATGGCGAAGTAGACGGGGCGATGGCACCCGCCGGTCCAACTGCCGGTGGTGGCAACTTGGCGCTGCTGCTACTATTCGGTGGTGTTGCTGCTGCTGCTGCTGCTTTGCGGTTGCCGGCGGATGGTTTGGATCAGTCACCGAACCGACTGCAAGCCTTCTTCCACTTGCACTGGGTGCACCACTGATCCTTATGGTCCATACCGTACACCTTGCGGCACTTCTTGTTCTCACCGCGGGTCCTCCGGTTTGGTGATACCGGGGAGCGATGTTGACCGCTACCTGTACTGCCCACGCTACTGCCGCCACCGCTCGAGCTCGGACTCGTACTATACGAACCGAGGGCGATTGCACCGGATGCACCGGCGGCACCGGCCAACAGCTGATGGTAGGCGGCCGTACCGTTGTTGGCCGCACTGCCTGCACCACCCGGTGACAGCTGGATGTGGCCGAGCTGCTGCTGATGGTGCTGTTGCTGCTGTTGGGCGGCCTGCGCCTGGTAGTGATGCTGGTAGTTCGGCGACGGATAAGGATAAGAGGCCGACGGACGGGGCGATAGTCGCACGTGCTTCTGTGGGGACGTCTAATGGAAGAGAAAGAGCGGGATGAGTTGACGGATTCATACAAACATTGGGTGATCCCCGGTGTACTTACTGGGCTCACCTGAGACCAGGTGTAGTTGTGATGGATCAGCGGCGAAACGCTGCTGTGTGGGTTGACGGCACCATTACTACTGCCGGTGCTGCTACCATTGCTGTTGCTGTTACCATTCGTGCCGGCACCATTGCTGGACGATGTGCCGTTGGTGCCGCTGAGGGCCGCCACCGTCAAGCCGGCCGGTAGCGGTGGCTTGATCGAAGCGATCTGCTGCTGGGCTTGATGCTGTTGCTGCTGCTGTTGGGCAGCCTGCTGCTGGAGGGCTTGCGATTGCGAGAGCAATCCCTGCCGGTAGTTGCCAACGATCTGGCGCTGATATTCGGGATCCTCGTGCGGGGGACGTGCCATGTCGCGATGGCTCAGCGTCGGTGGCGAGGGTGGATTCGGCGCGCTCTCGTCGCTCTCATCCTCGGTTTCGGTGAAGAAGAAATCCTCCTCGTCGCTGTACTCGTTAGGCTTTTTCGGGCTACAGGGAAGCGGGAGCGAGTAGATGAGACAAACGGTTAGCGTGATATATGTATTGGAGAGGGATGCCGCTTCTCTGTGTCGGTGTGGTAGGTTATAGCGCAGTTTTGGATCTTTATTTACACACAAACTATGACCATCAACTTACCCAAGATGTGCGTGCCTAACGTGTTGTGTGATTTCGGGACATGTAGTATAGATGACGCCACAACCTTTCCAGGTGCATTTAAAAATTCGCTGACTGACCTATAAGAGTAGAAAGAACATGGGACATGTATTAGTGAAACGAATCATTAGGAGAACAACAGATATTCCCATTTCCAGAGGTCCAACAGAGTCTCGAAACGCGACACCAATCAGTTGTAAAGAAACAACATCAACACGCATGTTGCTGCTGCCAAGCAAACGGTAGAAAATTCTTACATTTCGCACTTTCGGCTTGAACACTTGCGTCCTGCGAGCGACACATGAACGCGATATTAACACTTGGCCACTGGCCATCGTGACCAACAAGCACTAGCTTTATTTATCTCTTTAGTTTCCCTTCGATTGCACCCTTCTTCGTTTTCACCTTTTGGACTACAAACACACACACACAAAAAACAGGAGAAAGAAGTGTTTTATTCTGTGACGCAGCTTCGCGTAGCTGCGTCGTTGCCGCTTGCGTAGCGTCGCGTTACTGGCGGTTCGCGTTACAGAAACAGAGAACCCGTGGTCCGCTGCGTTTCGTCGCGTTTGGCCCTGTTCGGGTTGCCAGCTTTCTGGTTTCCGCTTCGGCTGTCCGCCCAAATGGGAAAAAACCCCACACACACGAGCGTTACGCGGCGTTATTACCGATGGTTCGTCCCCAAACCGAACCGAAACCCACGACCGGATGCGGATTTTCCTCACGCAGGGCCGCAGTAGATTGTGTGAACTGCACACGCGAATGGGTCGCGATTTTACCTCACCCAACTTCGGGGTTTCGGAGGGATGTATATTTTTTTGTTTGCCTGTGTTTGCCCCCCATTTCACTGTTCTTTGGCGTTATTTTGCTTTCGGGGTGACCTAGTTTTGTGCGCTTCTGGAGGGAGGGGAGGCGTGGGATTGCTTTTACATACTTCTGGGCGAGCAGTGTAACGAGAGTTCCATTTCGTTCCCATGCACACATACACTCAAGCTTCCCTCCCGAACCCCGGTATACTAATACACCCAAGGACGTACCTCCCATTCGCATCCCCTCAATATAACGGCTTGTTTACGGTGTGTTACATTGTTTGCTTGCCTCACGGACGATGTCGCTTAATGTTGGGATTGCTCATAAAAAAAATCTGCCCAAGTCCGAACCTACAAACACATGAGCACGGTTCTCCTTGATATATCTTCCGGTTCCTTCGTCGGTGGGCAATGTTTTCGAACCTTCTTCGGGAGTTTAGATAGGATACCCTTATTTTCCGTATCAAGAATTTCCCCAGCCACCTCTTGCGGGTGGTTCGATCGTCTTGTCCTACTCTGTTTACACCGAAGCGCGAAACATCCAACATTCAAGTACATACGGACGGCATCCCACAGGAACGCCAGCAGATATATAAGAAACCGGGCTACAATGTAATACATTCTACTGCCATGCCTCACACACGCGTTGCGTTAGTGTGTGAAGGAGAGAAACATCCATGGGAGTTACGTACCGTTACGCTCACCCAGAATCAGGTTTGGCCTACCATCCAGAGAGCATCCTGCGTCCTGGTGACCCACTGCACCAGCCAATCCTTTGTGTTTATGTGTCGGTACGGTCGAGTCCCGAATGATTCCCGCGGCTTTACGCCCGACATTGGTGTTAGTGTTCGGAATAAATTGCGCGCGCTTTTCCCAACACAACACAACGCTGGGAGTTCCCTTCGCTTCACTTTCGCATACACAGTGACACAATGTTGGGAAGTGCTGCGTGTGTGATCAATATTGGTCGGTGGTAGTAAGCCGTTACATCTACGGTTCTATGTACACCGACACCCGAACGGCTGAATGGTTACTACCGTTGCGCCGGTAGTACCGGCCGGGAAACAAGCTGAACAGAATTGTTCACACAAACCCCCTCCCCCCACCCCCCTCAGCCCCGCAGCTGTTTCAATACTTTCCCCTACCGAAACCATCCTACTCGTCCATCGTGCTCATGCGTCACCGTTATCGGTCAGCCATGTTTTGGTTCCGTACCATCTGTTGGGTTGCGAGGTAAATATTGCGCAGGGCCCACCGTACTATGTACAGCAGCTACGGATTGAAGTTCTTGTGCTTCAATTTCCGGCCGGTACTGCTCATGTTGCGTGCAGATTCGGCAACGTTCATAAACAAAGCACCGGCAGCATACACTGCCGAACGATCTTACCACGATAGCGCGCGTTACCGGGAGATGTCGCACGAAATGGCACTTGCAGGATCCTGCAGGAACGGAACCATTTCCAAACCTGTGCTCCCATGTTTTGCGTTATCGATTGACCTACTTTTCGGGTTAGTACATTGTAAGCGGCAGCGGTTGTGCTGGTGTGTTGGTACGCGTTCCATCAACTTCCAACCATTATGTACCAGAAGTTATCGAAAATTTGTTTTTGTTTATAATTTGACGGCTTTTGCGGGTGGCGTTTGGCCGTACATCTTCTCGGGGCCTGAAAGTGTGGTACGAAACGCCTTCGGATCGGTGTGAATTCCCGTAAAGTTTCCAGGACTTGGAACATGGGGTTTTCCTTATCTGCAAAGCCTTATGGTTCCTATCGTGACTCCCGGGCTGATTAGGGAGCATGTTTTTCTTTGCGATTAGTTAGCGATCGGTAAATTTTGGTTGGGTTTGAGCAAATTCTATTATCAGGAAGGATTTAACCCAACCTACCACGGTTCTGCAAATGCTTGGGGTGGTGGTAGCTAACACCACGCTTATTTATGTCCTATCGCAACATGGCCGAGGTTCTGGTGTTTACATCGGTGGTTCTAAGGGTTTGCGTTTGACCTGCTTTCGGGAACGCTTCATCACAGCTCCTTGATGGCCGGAGAGTTTAGAAACCACCATAGCTGTAGGCACTACCGGAAGCAAAACAACCGTAACCATTTTGTGTAACGCTTCACTTGCAAAAAGGTTTCGATGGGAAATTCGATTCGAAGGAACTCCTCACTTTGTGTCTCATGGAAGTGATTGAGAAACGGATATCTATATCGATATCCACATGTATAAGAATTTAAAGAATTATCCCTGCAAGATGTTCCACTCATAAGATATTCTCACTCCATCTCTGTTCCAACCCTGGAAGAGCAAAGATGGGTTATCTTACAGATGTAGCTTATCTTTTTCGCCATGCCACCTCGGAGGTCGTCCATATTACGATTGACCTAATTTTCTTCTTCCGTTTGTAAACAACGAACTCTTCCAAAATTCTTCCTTATCAGTAGCTCTATAGTAGTAGCATCGTTTAGACCAAACAGTAAGAACATCTGAAACATTCTCAGTTAATTTCGTTAACCGTTTTCGTTTTTTGTTGTTCCGGGCAGAATCGAAGTACGGCCCAAATATGGGTCAACTATATGCCTTGTTGAGCAGCAAATTCATGTTCTGACCACAACAACACAATGTCTGTGTGTGTATGTACGTGTGTTGATGCACTTTTTTTGTTGTTGCCACTTACTAGCCTAGCTGGCAAGCGTCACAAAATGGATGCATATGTGCGGCCATTTTGTCGGTGGCTCTGCACTGAAATTGTGTTACTGTGTAATGAGGCCATCGAATGCAGTTCTTCCTTCCTTCCTTATATCCATTTCTGGGTTTTCCTTCCTCTTTGCCTACGTTCGACGGGAACACACTGGGGAATGGTGCAGAATTTTCGTATTCAAGTAACTAGCCAAGTTTTTTTTCCGTTTTTCCACACCCTGTCCCAGAACCAAGTGTTCCAGTGTTTCGGATGACCTACTTTTCGGTGCGTGTAGGACAGAGTGACGGAAAAGGACATAAGAGGAGTATGAGGCATGCATCCCTTTCGCTACTCCATGTAAAATGGAGGCTCGCAGTAGTAAAGCCACTTTTTATACAACACACCTTCGGATGCAGCCTGGTCAATGTAGATAATCCTTGGAATATTCCAAAAAAAAGATATCCTTTAACTACACCAAAGTTCCCCTAAGAACGAGGGTACTTCAAAAGAAAGTTGCGCTAATGTTCGCTCCATAAGTACTTGGCAGAATGGCTGCCAAAGTGATAAAAATTCAAGCGAAGCCATATACCTTATCTTTACCGCAGGTGCCTGCTTCAAGTGTTGGAAAAAGTTGAGTAGACCTTGGTTGGTTTGGTTTAGTGAATTACAGATTAACTGGATGAAAGGGTTACGACCAGTACCATGGACCCGTTTGCGTTCAAACTAATTAACGTGACAGGTTTCACTTAAACCATTCCTTCGTATCCTGCTCTCGACCTGGTACAGCCTATTGTCAGACTAAGGCCGGTAGTACATTGACATAATAACTAATTGCATGCATCACCAGCGAGCTCGTCCGAGCAGCAGCAGATCATTCCTTTGATGTGTCCACACTGTACGCCTTTGAGTGGTTTGCGATTGTGACTTGGTGGTTGCAATCAGGCACTCGTTTTTTAATGAAGCGATTACACGTCCAATTCTAACCCTGCCCGACGCCGGATCGATGGTGCCTGTCCTTGTACCATAAATAAGTGGAAAGAGGTTTTCAAGGCTTCGCATCGGGTGAGGTGTATGTCTCAGAGCTTTGAGGAAGGGTCGTGATTAAATTTTAGGAAAGTTCTATAATTAGACTTACACCCTTCGTTTAGGTTCGTTTATCTTACGCGCAGATTGAGGAGGAGTTTGAAAGATTTCACAGCTCAGTGTACTGTTAATGACATTAACTGGAGCTTAGTATATTTATTCCATCTGATAATAAGGCTTTCTGACAGTTACAGTGTAGCCTGAATCTGCAAGCTTCATTCGATACATCAGTGCCCGTGACATCGCGTTATTGCACGGAAGAGTTGCCTTCTAATTCAATAATGAAAAGTGAAAAGCCTGTGTCTGTCTGTGTCTATTTCCGACCGAGTGATGAGAAATTTGATACTGGAAGGAACTCCTGCCATTCAGCCTTCACCGTGGCAAATGTTGGTGGGAAAATCCGGCCCAAAAAGTAACAACAAATTAATGAACCCGAAACCTCACGTTGGTCGTGCGGCTTTTACGGCTAACCTTACCGATCACTATAGTCCCTGCTACATTCATCACCATCATCATTAGACGCTTGGAAAAGAAAGGACTCCCAAAGAACGAAAAAAAAAACGAATCGTTTTGCAAAGGTATACATTAGCGGGCCTTTGTCGCGCAGTGGAGCAAAAAATATTGGACATTACCCATGTCGATGGTCTGGAACGAAGCATAAGAAACAGCAGCAAAAAAAAAATGCCAAAATTGCGATTCTACGCATCTTTCCCATACACGCCAAGAATCCCTTTATCACGACTCTAATTCATCACCACCAGGCTAACGGTTCCTCTAGCCAGGAACAACTCAAATGCCCCCCTCTCACACCAGTTACAATAACAGAACCAGAGTTCCCGAATATCCGAATCATTCCTCGCCGCATATCAGCGTATCCCGATGCCGTGAATGCTCTAAAGCCGGCATGTAAACATACTTTTTTAGGAAACTTCGCTACTCCCCGTACGGTAGCAGCTAGCCAATTCGATAGATCACACCAACACACATAGACGACACCCTCCCGTACAAGAGAAAGTAAATAATGTAATTCCGGGATATTCGGTGATGGTGAAAATAGATGTCCGAAAACCCGGGGAGGGTAAAAATCGATTTTCACTTCCCGCGGGAACATGTTCCGTTCGATGAGGGCTGAGGGCTAGCAGAAGGGTTCTATGTACAAAGAAAACACCATTTCCATAGAAGTATTAGGGAGGGAGTTTCGAGCGCGCGCAGTTGGCATGCAACAAAGTAAGGTTCGTAAGCGTTACACAAACGTAACGCTATGTAACGGTCGGTCAAAAATGACGCTTGATACGTTTGTTTGTTAGTATTTTTGAATCGTTTTGATGTAAACAAATTGTTTTAATACATGATTGGTTCTATGGCGTACTTAGAGCTATATAACATAGTAAAAGTGGAAAAAGTTCATATAAATGATGGTTATAAGCATAATAGTAAAAGCATTACTATCACTATCTATAAAAAGTTTGCGATATATATTCTTAGAAATATACACCGGTTGCCGGTTACCGGTGCGCAAATTTTGTTGCATTACTTCACACATACACCTTTTCCCTTAGCAAAACCTTCTAACAGCACTTTACTGAACCCCTGACATACAACGAATGGCATCTCTTCTTTTCCAGTAGTAGTGATGGCCATGATTTTCATTACACGGTGACATAATAGTGCAGGTCTAGTATGATGCACAAACACACACACACACGAACAAACGCAAACTCTCGCTCGTGCCAAACCGACCAAGATGCCGGGAGATTTGCTCCCGTGATCCCGAAACCTAGTTTTGGCGTTAGCCCACACCAGCCGCAGATGATTGCGCAGGTGGCAAACCAAACTATGGTTCCGTGCCGTGGAAATGAAGAATAGTAAGTATCACGCTTTATTTCTCTCTCTCTCTCTCTATCACCCTCCGAATTTAAAATGGCGAAGTCCTTTTCGTTATCCGGTGGTGTGAGTGCTTTCATCTGTTTTGCCGGCCAAATTCCAGCACACAAGCAACATGAACAACATTTCGACGGCGTGCGCAGGAAAGAGGAGGCAATATTCCTTCCGCATATTTCGCGGAACGCTCTCGGGAAGCACATTCGGTCCACTAACACAGTTCTCACGCCTGCGAGAGGATGGGCCACCGACCGGAGCGAGAACTTTGTAACGCAATGTAGAATTTCTTGCGGTTGGTTTTGGAAGCTCGCGTGTCCTGATGACTTTGAATTCGGCAATTCGTGCGAACGCGAACAAGAAAAAGAAAAGCTGAGAAGATACGACGTAACGAGAGAAAAGCCTTTGGGAAAGCTCCTTCCTTCGGGAAAGCGTTTTCTTCTGCTGGGAAGATACCTGTGAGAGCGTTTACGTCGGGAAAGCTTTTGTCGTCCGTTAGTACGTTTCGGTTCCATCTTGAGTGATGCGTAGACATTAACACACATTTCAATAGCTCTCCCTGTGCGGTCACAACTCTCAAACGGAAACTTTTGCAACCCATTCGCTCTCCGTCTCTCGTTCGCTGTCCACTCATCAGGAATGTTCCCAATTTGTGGTTTTACACCTGACCTAGGAGCATGCCCATCTTACAGTCCCAGGATCGGGTAAGGATATGCTTTTAAGGTTGAAAGTAACAAGATGGACTTGTAGCACTTTTTTATGCAGACCATGTCCTGCAATGTTTGTCCTTCCTAATGTTACTATTAAAACTGAAAGTTATGGGCAATAAATCGGATAAAGACATTTCCTTCCCCATCATCCCCGTAATGGCAACAAGATAATAAAGTGTCCATCTTGGGATGAAATGTCCCAAGGATTTCGTCTTGAGCTTCTCCTAAAACGCAACATCTAAAATGCTTACGGTCTTTGGCAGCACTCCTTGCATAAGCCCCGCTGTTGCTGGTGTCGTTGGACAGAACCCGTAACTGCCAGCACCGACACCGACCCCGAGGGTCGCCGCTTCCGGGCGCCTATCGTGAGCCGCCCCCGACGTCGTAGTGCCCCTCGGTCGTTTTCTTGCTGCCCGCACTGCCGGTGGCTCTTCCGGGGGCCACAAGCCGCCGAACGGCCGCTGACGTACTAACGCTGGCAGTAACGCTGTGTCGTACTGATGTCCCGCACCGTACAGCACCTCGCCCCACATATAACCGCACAAGCGCCCCCGGCCACCCGGGGGCTCCGGTTGTGTGACGGTGTGTCGCTTGAGGGAGATCCTCTACGTTCACACGGTTTTCCACTTGGCCGGAGGATATCTACGTTCCTCGCACATAATTCCCAGCACACTGGGACGGCTAATGTCCTCTTTGCAGGATCTTATTCTTGTATCGATCAGTCACTCTCTCTTTCACTTGTGGAACGAATCATTTGTGGACGAAGAAAACAACCCTCAAACACCTTCTCACATGATCACTTTACCGGACTCTATCGATAGGGATGGATTTCCACCTTTTAGATTAAAAGTAATAAAATATCAAGTTCTTCTTGAATGTTCCAGTAATATGTCACTTGTAAGTCCGGTTCCTGTTGCTGATTGCACTGTCCTTAAATTCGCGTTTGGCACTTTCAATACTTCGATCAATCGAACTTTCAATTCTGATTAACAATCAAACTATCACACTCCCGTCCATTGAGTCCCGTGTACTTGAAGGGGTTGAGAAGGAACCATCCCACCCATCCACCCATACCGGATGTGTGAACGCAGTTGCTGTTATTATTGTTCGCCTCGGTACCAGTGTAACCTTGTGACCTTTTGTGTCGTCACCACCGTCCCGTTTTCTTCCCGCTTTTCTGGTTGAAAGGATTTTGCACCCCCGTGGGAAGTATTTTCGCGAATCGCACAAGCAGAACCAAACTACAAAAAAAGCCCTAGCGAACTTTCGTGGCGTTTTCCAACTACCGGACCGTTTGCGTAGTACTGGCGTGTGCGCTATGGCGTACTCTGGATGCCGCTGAGCGAAGAAATGAACGAACGCACGAACGAACGTACGAACGGTTTCTAGCAGCAATCGCCTCCAGAAGCAACGGTGGCACAAAAAACACATCAACAGCAACAACAGCAAAATCCCAGAGACAGTCGGTGTGACTTTTCCGAGCACAGTCCACACTCACTCCGGATGGGAATGTTCTCTCAGGGCTCTTGGTACCACTGTTGCCAGTCCCATTCCGTTTCCCATTTGCCTAGACGGCATCCGCTTGTGATTCCGTTCCGCAACCCGGTTGCATGGCCCGGGAAAGCAGAAGGAACACTCCCCGCCGCTATCCTCTTTGGGGCGGCTGAACGTTCCGGGAAATGCTCCAGGTGACACATACACACACACATATATTGTTGGCCCTCCGTGATGAATGTTGTGAGGTGCCACACACGTGCGGTAGCCGCATGTTGCCGGAAGGTGGAAAATACCTCACTTCCCACCGGGAGCTTTCGCTAGTGGTATTGTTGTTTTATTTGGCCCGGCCGGTCCGGAAAATGGCAGTGCGCAGGTCACTCGGATGCACGGAAAAGTGGTGAGCATGCGAGAGAGAGTGAGAGTTTGGAAGCTACTGTAGAGAGCTTTGATGGTGTGCCGATTTTGAAAGCTTCCGCTCGGAAAGGAGATTTGCCTTCCTTTTTTTCTATTGCAACAGAAAGCAGCTGTGGAAGCTTCCGGTTTTTTTGTGTCTCTCCGGCAGCATCGTTTTCCCAGAGCGTGAGAGCGGTTGCACACTCCGGGAAGCAACCGGTCCGGTAGCATCGGGAAGAAAAATAATCCATCAACACAAAATGGAAGAAAGTGTATTTTTATTTTTCACCGGCCGGGAAAATTGCGCTCACGGTTCGCTCCACTGTTTTGACTCTCTCTCTGTCCCTCTCGCGCGCCAACCAGCTGATGTTTATGGGGTGCATGATATGAGGAGTATGTGAGGTAGTCATTGAAGGGGATGATTGGGGGGAAAATGAAACGAAATGTTGAGCCGGCAATGGCACACCGGACGCCATATTGACGAACGAGAAAATGACCGTGGGAGCTTTCTAAACGTCATCCGGTATCGATCGATTGATCGATCGAAACCCTTACTACCTTTATTCACATTTTATTTCTAGCTTTTTATTTTCATAAAAGATTTATTTTGCAACTTCAAGCAAGCAAACAACGGAGCATGAAATAAATACAAACAAAATTGAAGCGCAAGCAGCGAACGCCTCGCATTATCCCTGTGCATGGCACGTCAAGGTCAGGCACGGTTTCACCGGCCGGTAGATTGGTGGTTTCGCGTTTTCGCATCGTACTGGCATATTTACTACGCAGACTCAACTAGCCCGCAGAACGTAGGCGAGCTTTATGTCCTTCCGTTTTGCTGTCCTCTTCTGTTCCGTGAAGTCGATGGTATAAATGGTTTTTGTTTATATTTTCTTCCCACTCTTGGCGGTCGTTGGGGTTAGATGTAAATAAAGAAAAAGTAGTTTTTTCTACTTCATTTTTTATCGCTTATGTCCTTTTTCATATCGATAGACGAATACAAACATAAGCGTCAACGAGTTGAAATTATTATTGATGAAGAATATGAAAAGAAGTGTGTTAGAAGTCTACATTTTAATAAATGTTAAATACAGCGTGTTCAGCGAGAGTTAAATGACCTTTACCAATTCGCACAGCAAAGCCGTATTAAAATGCCAACCAATTACACTCCCACACGTTCGACGGGTGCCCACTCAACCAGAAAGCAAAATCTCTATCCACGTTGCAAGCATTAACATTCTCCTAAAGTTATTAAATAGTCTAGAAACTTACGCACGTGACGTGAGTATGCACGTGGGAATTTAATTTCTTAAAATTATTCAATAAATTGATTTTGCTAAATGCAGTTTATTTAATTTCTAAAAATTTCCTCCACTCTCTGCATTCTACAGCCACCCACAAAGGGATGGTAACCGACGCGTAGGAAGAACGAATGATTTTATTTGAATGAAAAAAAGGATAGTATGTTCCAACGTATTTTTTCGTTCAACGTAATCCATTGGACAGCGGAAGAAAACAGTGCGTGGGCTTCTCTACGTACAAAAAGCGGAAATTAGAAGATATTAGAAATGTTGAGAGGATGTAGACGCGTAGGTTGAAGTATATTGCAATACGAATAACCGTTACAGAAACAGTTTGATAACTATTTTTTTAAAGATGCGAATAGCTTGTTCTCAGTTTGAAGATACTCAGTGATGCGATATTTAGTTTAAAATTAGCTTAAGGGAGCATATGTTGCGATCTGATGCATACGCAAACAAGACATTCCAAAGTTATACAACACACATCGTGGTGGCAGTATTCGGGGATTTAAATCGGAACTCATCTGTAAAGTTATTCGGCTACCAGCTAAGAGTTGGTAGAGATCAAATTACTTTGGAGCTTACAGATGATTGACACACACGAGCATAATATCTCCCAATGTTGGTATGAAGATTGACTGTTTTTTTTAAAGGAAATTCTCCTGCATAGCATTCCACAGACAAATTTGTGAGGATTAGAAAAACAAAATAAACAGTATCAATAACCGCAGGAGTTCTGACGCGGTACAGTGATTCCGAAATGTCAAAAATGCAACGAGACAGTGACGCGCGGCTCATAATCGGGTCCGGGTGCATCCCGACATTCGGAAGGGATCAGTGAACTGGCTGCAATTGCAGGCACGGCTGAAGCCACGCATCTTGAACGCATTCTTTACAAACACACTGCCAGAAGATGCTGCAGTTGGGAAGCGGTCATTGAACGGCAACACGAAGGGTTCTTGATCGGGATCATATCATGGTTGGAGTAAACACCGCGATCGACGTGAAAAAAAATGCATTTTCCATTACTAAAGAAAACCGAAGACGAGAGCGAGTCAGCAAGTTTTTTTTCCTTTTTTTTTGTGTGGTTCACTGTCTTTTTTTTCCTTTTTAAGGTGGTTTTTCTTGAAGTCATCGGATCACATAGCTTATTAACTGTGTAATGTTTATTCACGCGCACTATCCTTCGTTCGTTTCGTGTGAAGGGAAAGGATCAACTGCATCTCGACAGAGCTGGTTCGATCCGTCTCAAGGATTTCCGGCCCTTGAGTATTGCGACCCCTGATGCAATCTTATGTCGTCAGCATCATTTGTCTGATGCATTCTTTGGACATGATCGTATTACCCCCGATTCCGAAAGGTTTTATAACAATTTTACGATGAGAAATACCAACAACAAGGGACAAGCAATAAGAACCATAAAAGTTGAAGGAGTCTTCGTGGACTGAACATTGAGAATAACGATCGGTCAGCTGAGAACTGAACAGCGAGCTGTAAACTCACCTCCAGAGCTTTGTACTGGTAGTTTGCTGAGTACAAAAAAAAAAACAACATAAAAACGATCAGTTGGTTTGAATTCAACGCCTTTTTTGTATCGTATGCTCGTCCGTTCGTTGCCCTCCGCCACTTGAATGATCGCTATTATGTTTGTGGTTGAGCATTTTTCTTGCCTCCCTCTTTATCACCGCCATGGGGGAAAATACACACAATAGCTAATCCCAATCCCAATTTCAATTCCCATCCATCCATCGGATCGTCCGCATCCAACACTGCGCCCAAAGCAGCTGATTCGAGGTGTAACGCGCGTTCCGACTCGGTTTCGGCTACTTACCCGGGCGACCCGAAACTTCGCGGCGGGTGCAACGGGATCAAATCCGGTTTTCAGAGTTTGAATGCCTTTTTTTCTTTTGAGGGTGTTCTGACTCCAGCGTCAGAACGCTTCAACGCCCGACCGTGCCCTTGTCTAGACGGACCCCGCGCACATCTTCCGGTGGAAGGCTTCGGCATCGAGGTGAGCGCAATTTTCGGCTGTTGCTTTTTGTGCACCGCCATATTTAATGTTTGATGCCGCGAAGTTAACGAATGTGATTGTTGGCTTGCTCTTCGACTGTGAGCGTGTACTGCTTTACATGTTGAGCATATATAATGTTCCAACCGGGGTTTTTCCTGTGTCTTTTTTAGCAACTTTATTGCTCTGTTTGCACTTCACTAATTAGCTCATCTGCCTTTTTCGGTTTGAGGGTTTACGTGTATGGGTTTTGTAGTTTGAATATGTTTTTTTTTTTTCATGCGTTTTTCTACTTCGAGGGTGTATTTTTGAAAAAAAGCTTTTTCGTAACTTAACTTATCTACCCCCTGTTAGTCTTTTGTTTGACCTTTTCTGTCTGT
>AXCM01003888.1:0-26905 GCA_000473375.1 Anopheles culicifacies | reverse complement strand
AACGCAATAAAAACCAGGAGACATCCCTACAGGATACTCAACCGTAGATGGAAGTTCGATACAAAAGAGGGATTTTTTTATCCAAGCTTACACAGTAATCAGACAGATCGAACGTCCAATAAATAAGGACAAGAACTACAACGATCTTAACCATAAGCCAATCAGACCATCATTCTCTCTTAAGTTGTTCTTATTCTTACATTAAAAAGTAAGAAACGACACTAGAATACAAGATCACATTTTGTAGACGATAGACGTACTTGTAATTTAAACATCATCCGGTATCGACCACCCGTCCTTTGGAAAATTCGAATTAATGACAATCAATCCCGCTCGAATCCCCCTCTGGTCAAACCATAAAAGAAATGTAACATCCTGTGATCATCACAGCATAAACAGACGGTTCCAAAGTTTCACGGAAATTGCCAGAAAATCTTCGGGAAGATCATATCCTTCGCGTCGAACTCGGTTCGAACCGAAAAAACAACAGAAATCTTTTTGATTTTGTACGAGTTGCTTTAGCAATTCGATCATTGTCGTTACGATCAAGAATTAAATTTTTGCATTTGCACAATAATTGATTTTAAAATTAGTTTTGAGTGTGTGTGTGTTTTTTTTTTCAAACAGGTTTAATTACACTCCCATCACTGTGCTTAATCAGCAAGCTATGCGTCGACGCGAAACGATCGCACCAACACATGCTTCATCCGTCTAGCGATCGCGTTGTTTACATGTTTATTTTCGAGAGATGCTCTTCCCCGCTCAGAAGCGTATTGGTTGGTGCTGATGACAAGCAATTTTCATCAGTTAGTATCAATCGTGCCTCGACAACTTCATTTATTTCTTCATCAAACTCGGAGTGCACAAGAACCGCTGGTTCGGGCTTCAATCGGTCTACGGTTTATCGTCTGCAAGAATCCTCTTATCAGGTGCATTTGCTTGGAAGGAGTGGTCGTGCAAAATGGGTGATACAAGTAAGTGAAAGCGGCCTGATTTTGCAGTCGTTCTTGTCGGGGCTCGTAATGATATCAATATTCCCTCGGCAGAGTGCAAATGTGGTCCAGGTTATGCAACGCCCCTCGATGCGGTACGCAACGGACCGGTGGAGAAATTGCTCTATGTAGTTTGTGTGCAACCGAATCTGGACGACGAACATGGTGACTATCTTGCCACGGTGGATGTTGATCCGACTAGTTCAACATACTGTCAGGTGAGTTAGCTTCTTGGGACCATATTCCTATTTATCGTAGTTTTAATCATCTCCGTTCATCTCTTAACATAGATCATACATCGAACGTACACCAATAGCAAATGCAATGAATTGCATCACAGCGGCTGGAACACCTGCTCTAGCTGTCACTTTGTTCCCGGTGATAAGGAAGTACCCACTCGGGATCGTCTCGTGTTGCCATGCCTGAACTCGGACCGCATCTTCATAGTCGATACCGGAACCGATCCGCGAGCACCCAAGCTGGACAAGGTGATCGAGGGCGATGTTTTGAAGCGGGCCAACTGTACGGCTCCACATACCACCCACTGTCTGCCGAATGGAAACATCATGATCTCGATCATGGGTGATGCCGAAGGTAACGCGAAGGGTGACTTTGTCGAGTTTGACAAGAATTTCCAATTGGTCGGTACTTGGTCACGTGGAGATCGGAAAGCATTGTGCGGCTACGATTACTGGTATCAGCCGCACTTTAACGTGATGGTCGCATCGGAATGGGGCGCACCGAAACTGTTCCGACGCGGATACCATCCAACCGATTGTGACGATCGTACGCAGTACGGTTGTCGGCTGAACTTTTACCGCTGGCAGGAACGGGAACTTTTTCAAACGATTGACCTCGGGAACGATGGACTGACACCGCTCGAAATTCGCTTCCTGCACAACCCAAAAGAGAACCAGGGCTACGTCGGTTGTGCTTTCTATGCGAACGTGTACCGGTTCTATCAAAAGCCCGGTTCGTCGGAGTATACCGCCGAAAAGGTCATCGATGTGCCGGTGAAGAAAGTGCTGGGAGAAAATGGCGAGATCGAACTGATGGGCGGTATGATGACGGACATTCTCATCTCGTTGGACGATCGCTTTCTGTACTTCAGCAACTGGCGTCACGGAGATGTCCGGCAGTACGATATTAGCGATCGTGCCCATCCACGGCTTACCGGGCAAGTGTTTTTGGGTGGAGCTATACAGAGCGATGCGCCCAGACGTGTGCTGAACGATCCGGAATTAAGCGAACCACCGAAACCAGTGTACGTGAAGAATCGTCGTCTGCTCGGCGGACCTCAAATGTTGCAGCTTTCGCTCGATGGACGTCGGCTGTACGTGTCGTCTAGCTTGTTCTCGCCGTGGGATAAGCAATTTTACCCGGAGATGGTTGCGGCTGGTGGTACAATCGTTCAGCTGGACATCGATGTCGAAAATGGCGGTATGAAGCTGAACGAGAACTTCTTGGTGGACTTTGGGAACGAACCGTACGGTCCGGGATTGCCTCATGAAATGCGGTAAGATACATTTTTAGATATCCTGTGGGCGTTTTTTAATTCCTTTTTGGGATTATTTCAGTTATCCTGGAGGCGATTGTACGTCTGATATTTGGCTTGTGAACGAGTAAATAATCGTACTATTCTTTGGTAAAAAAGATCATTCCAATTGTTAGATTTAACTTATATCAGCAGTTTAATAAAAATGCATTTTAATCCTGCAAAGACAGCAATGAGCTATCCTTGAATATTTTAAATTGAAGTTGCCTGCAATCAACATCCGTCTTGAGAACGATATAGATGTTAAAATAAAGCGAGAAGAGACATTCTACGTCCGGGTTATATTCAAATGATGGCAAACACTTTTCCACTTTAATTCGTAAACGACAACACTGAACTCATTATCTAACACGCGTACATTGCATGTGAACAGCAAAGTGAGTATATTGCACTGAGTAGCGTTGACTTTTCTGATTTAGCTGTACAATATTACACATTAAATGGAAAAGCATTTACTTACCTTCGCTAAAGTTTCTCCTATCACAAATCTATACATTGCACTAAGTTTAAGATGACAAACACATATCTCTGTAGAAAGGAAGGCGTGTTTGATTAAACGGCACCTGAATGAATCGTATTACTATCGATCAGCGTAAGACACTACACATTAACTTCACGCAGGCATTGTTCTTCGATTGATTGATTTAAATAAAAGAACCATTTGAACCAATCGTAGGTTGATTTACAGGTTGCTGGCCTTTACGCTAGAAATGGCAGAGATTATGCTTTTAGGTTTATATTAAAGTAACATATTACATTATTTGAATAAAATGTGCATACAAATTGTAAGAGAAGCTGTTCGAAGTCCAGAAACATACTATTCAGACTCATGAAGCAAATTACTTTACAATGTTCCGTGGTAGGTAAGGTAGGGAACTACTAAACCTACCCATTAAAACGTGTAGCACTATTTTTAAAATGTATACTGTTTTGTTGCGTTTGCGCATGGCTACAATCACAACATTGTAGTACATTGTTGCAGCTTTCCCCTCCCTAGTAAAGGAGAATGATGTAAAAGACGGAATAGTACGATTTCTTTCCTTACAGTCGCACAAAATTCTTCATTTGTTCGGGTTATCTTACTTAAATCATCATACAGACTGTATTTTAGGCGGTATAGAGTTACATTAAATATAGAAGTTTCATGCGTAACACACAGCAAAGACAGTCCGTTAAAACATTTGCCGGCTTCAATTCGCTACTAAGCACAAACAAGTAGAAATAGTAAATAAAATCATGCCGTGTCTTACCACTTACGCTCCCCCTCTTTCGCTGCCAACCCGCTACTCTATGTTATGGGAGATTTTCTTTTTTTTCTTAAATTTGTTTCTGTTTTAGTTCTGTTTGTTCGTGTTTTGCATGTGGGTGCGATTCAGGCTTAAAATAAACGCGTATGTATATAAAATGTTGTTTTCCTACGCTGGAACGATATTCGCTGCAACTAAGATGGAAGAAAATGTCTCGATAAAATTTATAATTCAATTTTTTTTTCCACTTTTCGTGTTTAATCATCGTTACGCACAAGGAAGGGTTCAGTCCCGCCGGCCGGATGCAACGAAACGGAATGGTAAAAGTAAGCGTCGCTTATTTATTCCGTTTGATTGCATCCGTACTTTAACACGTGAGACTGACACGACCTTGTGGTGTCTTGGTGGAACTTGTCTACCATTAAACTTGGTCGCGCTTAATCATCTCTCTTTTTGCTTTCCGATTTTTTGGTTGGGTAGGTAATACTCTATCTATTTCCCGTGCACCTACAGAAAGAAGAAGCTTTGTCAAAAAGTGTACATACATGTTTCTTTTGTCGTGTTTTTCATAATTTTTGGCTATGCTTCTTTTCTATACATTTTTTGTTTAAAACGTTTTTTTTGTAATGATTTTACTTTTGCAAGCTACTACCAACTCTATCTTACTAACAAACATTACGTTTTTTGTTTGGATTGTTTCGTAGGACAGTTTTGTTCAACAGCACAAAAGCATGCACAAATTTGTTGGTGGCTGTTTTGCTTTGACGGGAAATCAACGTATTATGAAATCAATTTATACTTTAAATAAAATACCTTTGTCCCTGACAAATGCGGGAAGTTGGAAACGTAAAAATGGGCACAGATTCAAAATCCAATTTTACATAAATTCCACTACTTTTGGCAGCGAACAAAATCCGACAATAGAAGAAGAAAGAGAAAGAGAGCAAAATTAAAACACGCAATGCGAATGTGCAACAGATGTATCTGGATCGCGCTTCCATGCCTTCATTACGAGGTTCATTTCTTTTTGCTCTTGCCCAGCGTTAGCGTATGGTGTGCCGTCATCTGAGACTTGCGCCGATTAAACTCGACGAACTCTTCTTCCAGCTTTTTGCGCGACTCCTCCAGCTTGCGCTTCTCTTCGGCATGATCCTTCTTTAGCTTGTCGAATTTGGCATGGAGCTGGAGAAAGAGCAAACGAACATTGAATCAATTACCGTCTTATCAAATCCCCTGTACCGTAGCCGTAAAAGAAACACATCGCTCTTACCTCCTTTTCGCTCTCCTTCAACTCAGCTTCCTTCTCCTTGACGCGTACTACAAACATCTGGCGCACCTCATCCTCCTTCGCCTGCAGCTCGGCGAGATGGTTGCTGCGCTTCGCCTCGAACGTTTGCTGAAACGATACCGGCTTATTGTCGCTGTCCACATCGGTAAAGCCCATCTCCTCCAGCCGCTTCTGCCGGTACAGTTCGTAATGGCGCGTGTGCGTCTTCTCGCGCATATCCTCCATGTTCGTGCGGATCAACATTTCGCGCAGCTTCACAAAGTCGCAGTGTGCCTCGTTCTCCACCTGTACGGTACCCCACGGGTACTGGCGTGCCCGAACCGTCTTGTTGCCGACGCGCACAAAGTCCGTACTGCCCACGACCGCAAACGGAATGTGCGAGTTCATCGTGGTGTTCACTTCCGCCACTGATTCATCGTCGGTCGGAAACTGATAGATCTGCACACCGTTCACGCGAAGCTCGTCGTTAATCTTTGCCTTAAACTTGGCCAATTCCGTTTTCGAAATCGTGTCAGCCTTCGCGATGATCGGTATGATGTTGACCTTCGAGTCGAGCATCTTCATGCAGACCAGATCAAGCGACTTCAGCCCGTGTCCGGTGGGACAGATGAAGTACAGACAGATGTGCGTACGGCTGTCATGGTACGTTGACAGCGAGCGCTTAATCTTGAGCTCTTCCTGCAGGAACGCTTCGAACTGCTGATCAATATAGTCGACTACCGCTTTGAACGAGTCGTCCTTATTGATCTGGTCGCCGTATCCAACCGTGTCGCAGATCGTCAACTGCAAACGACGAACGAAAACTCACATTAACAAAGCACTTTGAAGCATAAACAACAAAGCCTTTGCGGTACTTACCTTCAGCCGAACCATGCTCTCCTGCAGCTCATACGTGTGCGCCTTCAGCTTAACACTCGGCAACGTGTGAGGACTTGGTTGCGATTCAAAGTTCGTATTGAACAGCGAGTCCATCAGCGTCGACTTACCGAGACCCGTCTCGCCGATGCACATAATGTTGAATACGAATCCATTCTGGACGCTCTTGCTGACCAACTGATCGGGCAAACTGTCAAATCCGACATGTCCCGATTGTTTCAACGAGCGTGTTAGATCATTCTGCAAAGAAACAGCAATATGTATAACTGAATAGTTTGAAAATGAATTACGATTACAGTTGAATGTTCTAATATTTGTGACATTCGTTTTATTTTTTTCTAGTTTGTGTGAAACATTCCACACTCATGAATTGTTCCGATTTGAAACACGATCAAAAGTGGCTTGTGAACACGGTCAATGATCACAATTTATTCGTCTGAAGTGGTCTCGCTAATATAGATAAACATTTAACCGCAATACTCTTAACTAAACCTGTGATCTTCCTTTGCGATCGGCAAAACTGTTGAAGGATTGACTTCAATTATTCTTAGTCTAGTGAAATTGGAACCGGCACGATAGCCAAGATCAATAATCATAAGTTTGTTTTGCTCACTAGACAGGGGTCTGTTGGAATATTGTTCGGCGATCTGATCAGACCCTCGACCAGGCTCCATATTGATCGTATCGAAAGAGTCTTTTACCAGGTTTGCTATCTGCCAGATCCTGGAAAGCTGTCCCACTGCTCTTCCTTATTATGATAATAGATATCGGTTGTTAAGCTTGCCGCCGTCCCTTGAAACTCTTCGTTCCATTTTCCAAACTTCCATCATTGCTTCTCTGCTGCTTCTTTAAGCCGATGCACCAATGCTGCTTTCGTCTATTCCCTTTTATGTAATCGTACCCCATTAGTTCTGCGATCTCTTCGTCGTACCAGTATACTTAGTGCTATGCGCACATTTAATTACTATGCTCACATATTGGACTACGACCTCTGCCTTGCATCGCATCGCTCCCGTCGACATTGCTCCTCCTAACTCATACCGTCTGTTTCTAAGCTTAGGATATGGTTAGTTTTAGCATTTAAATTCGTTGATAAGTCTTGAGGCTATAAGATCCTAAAATGTGGCACAATTTTCTGGCCTAGCTTGGCCTCCCTAATAAATAAAACAGAAAATTCCACAACTCTGTCAGTGATCTTCGATCTAGATATCTGCGATCGACCGCAATTTATTGAGTAGATATCTGAAACCAAGGATCCATTTCAATAATTCTAAGCATATGGAAATTTGAAACAACAACGATCGTCAAAAGGTTAGTAAACTTTTCATCGACATTTGATAAAGCCAGTAGTAAATGCTGCGTGACTTCTGCCTTTTTACCGATATGATACAGGAATTCACCATCTTCCAGTGCCTTGTCGTATTATTTCGTAGTTGTGGATGAACGTCACTACTACAGACTACATGGATTTAATGTAGTCTGTAGTACAAACAATTAAATTGAAAAAACAATTAATTTGAAATTTTAATGATACCTACGTAATAACATATTGCAATTCCAACGTATACATTACAACTCCTTTCGATTGTATAATACTTCCCCCATAGCAAAGAGTCACCAAGTTGAAATTTATACAGCAATACATCATAAAATCAAGATAGTGACTATGTCACCGCTTCAACTACATTGCAATAAGTGTAATAGGCTATCGTGCCCCATATAAAAATCCAAATTGTTGAAATGAATAATAACCGATGTTACGAAGAATAAATTAACCATGCGTTTCCCTGCGACTCATCTGCAATCAGTTTTCTGTTGCAATTTCATCCGCAAAGTGATAAAGTTCGAGACATGATACGCTTCAACAGATTTGGAGTGGACCAACAAATGTCTGGTATATGATAAGAATAAGATGCATCATATATCAATGTTTCATTGATCTCGCCACCTTTTTTCTTGTTTGGCCGGGAGCCAATTTCATCTCACACCGAAATGTCTTTATAGAGCAACAACAAATGATAAATTAAAATTAATGTAGCTCCTCATCAATGTTTGCTGGTTACAAAACCATCATCATATCGGTAACGTCTCGTGGCTGGGGCTAGACAATCGGGTCAAGACTCTGTGTGGCCGGTTCATTCAAACGAAACGAGGTGTATAGCTACGTGATTTGTTAATTTCCGTGACAGACATAAAGCTTGTTGTTTGCTGCAAAAGCCACCCGGCTCGTGAGTGGATAACCCACCATGCTTTACTTTTTACGGTAGATGGACCATCAATATTTCACCACCAGCCACAATCCAAGTTGTTAGTGGATTGATAAACAATAAGGAAACGGTACCAGCGTATTATCCGACCATCGTGTATATGGACACATACACACTTTTTCCTAGCTGCATCAAAACAGTTCAACCGATTAAAATGTGGAGCAATATAGAAAGATTTACCAGAAAGCGCCGTTCAAAGTCTTTTACGACGGTCGGTTAAAATATTTATTGAACAATCGAGGTGATTGCTTTCAGCTAACTTACGACCCGAAACGATTTTCAAGGCCTCATTAATATGCATGGTAGCTTTGGGAATATATTGCAGCTGAGTATTTCTTAGTACTAGCATAATTAGAACGTAATGGACTACAACACCGAATAGGGAAGCACCGTCGCTTTAACCTCCTCCTTTGTCAATGTCTGAAGCCAAACTTTCTCCCTTTGCCAAGTACTGGAGAAAGTGGACCAAACTTACCCCATTCATAGCAGTATTCCATTCTAGGCACGTGACAGTGTTCTGCATAAGCCGCCCAATTCGTACTTAAGCACCATTTTTTCCTTATGGAACAATGCAAGACACTGTTCTGGTATTCGGTGAGTATGGCAGGAGAAAGCAATAGTCAAGACTTAATAGCTGAGTGTAATGTACTACTGATCTCATTACACTTAACATTGATATAATGATATCTTCTTACGGTATAAAGGGAAAGTGTACTTTATCAATTTTTTCTGAAGTTTTGTAAAGAATAACTTATAACGCATTATGGAATAGATATTGAAAAGTCTTGTAATTTCAATTTTAAGTAAGAAAAATAATTGAAATATAAGGAGTATTCAAAATAGCGATCCGGGAGTGTTAACGTTCAGCTCTATTGCTGGCAAACATTGAGTTTTGAAGGGATTTGTGATGAAACGATTCAGTTTCCTTTTGGTCAATTCAATTCAATATTTAACAGTACTCATTACGATATTGATGAATTGAAGATAAGCAATTGAAGAATGCATTAAAATAGCGATTTATTTCAGATGGATAGTTAAAACGAAGCGACAAAAGGAGCTGCAAAAACTTGAAATGCGTTACTTTTTTATTTAAATAATTTATAACATTACAAAAAAATAAGTTTGAGCGCATTTTCTTCAGTTACAACATCGCTTTTTTTAAGAATTGATTTGTGGGTTTGATTAAGCACCTTTAAAAAATATATTCTTCTGTTTAAATTGGCCCCGAAATTCGCGATTTAGTTCCGAATTTAAGCACGTTAGAAAGTTACCACTCCAAAATACTCAACCGCTCTGTATCTTCCAGCGTTCGCTTTGCGTTATGGGACGAAGTTAGATCCAGGCCGAAACATATCGTCAACTTTGACTTGTTTTTTAATAAACGGGGATATTTCTAGGAGGCAATTCGTTTTATAAATCTCTTCAGTCCAGAACAGCACCTTTTTGGGGAATTTCGTGTGCGATATGTATTTAAAATCGCTACTAATTTTTACGATCGAAAAGAACAATTATCACATCCGTTGCCAGTCTATTCCCGTCCAACTTGAGATATGATGTCCCACTGTCCATAACGATCAATGTTCATGTTGGTTCTTCGACACGTTCCACTGGGCGAGAGTTTCTGCAAATACTTCTTGACCGAGAGGCCAATCGCTCCGACCTCATGACCTTGCACGCTAGAATAAGTTGCTATCTTGCCTTTCGATTTCAGTTTGAGCTTCTGTGGAATCCTCCTATCCGTTAAACGTTTGGACGGTCAGAAATAAGCTTCCGATCGACGCCAAAGTATCCAGAAGTACTAGAAATTTTTAGATGTTTACTTGATGACCGTTTCCGGACACGAGGTTTCCCACAACAACCGAATTGAGCCGACAGCAAACCAAGTATAATGAGAGAAAATAACTTCATAACTACTTTCTTGTCATAACAACAATGAATAAACTAATAGAGCAATACTATTTTGATCTGATTTTTACAAAAAAAGGGTTTTTAAATGTATTAAACGAATAAATGAAAGGAATTTCAAGTATTTTCGTTATGAAAGAAACGATTTAATAATTCTAAACAACGCTTCGGGGATATTCTAATTTGAAAATCGTAGCGTACAATTTTCATTTCCGTTTTCATGCTTTTACATAAAGATCTTTCTCTGGAAGGAAAACGAGAAACGGAAAATCTTTGCCCTTTTCTCCTCATCCAACAAAATCTTTTTTGTTTATGCGTTTCTTCAACAAGCCTGTCAGCGATCGTACGCAAGATTAATAGCGTATCGGCAGCAGTAGCCACACCAGAGCACTACCAATATAATGCTTATTTATCTTCTCCTCTCCGAAAGACTTCCTCCAAGTGGCCACCATCCACGCGCGTTACTGACCGCCATTCGTAACGTGCCCGCCGCCACACTCGGAATTAGAAAGTGTGTGCCGAATTTATACGATTCCAACGCCAATCGGTTGCGGTTGGTGTATGCGGTAACAGCTATTATGCGGCCCGATACTGACTTTTTCCTGCATCGCTACACATTTTTCCCGACCCATCGACAAGCATTTCGCTTCCTCCAGCTGAAAAATAAACAACTGGAAAATCGTACGCTTTTGTTCGTAGTTTCTGGAGGAAAAAGAAAACGTTACAAATTACATCCTACTGCGGGACGGTTTGAGAAGAGATTCGAAGAGAAGAGAACCATTCGTGTAACCCAGACGGCCTTCTCCGTCTGCATCTAGAGCTCACAAATGCCGGCGTCGCATAAACAAAGCATTTGTTTCACATTGCGTCAACTGCATTCTTGGCTGCGCCTCGATGCGTTCTGCTCTGTTTGCACAGTGCATGCCTATCTGTGTATATGTTTGCGTATTTGTCATACGATTCCGGTTCGGTGCATTTGGTCTTTTGCATTCCACATGAATAATAATAGCATTCAGCGACTTCGTGTCATGCACAGTGGCAGTTTGTGGCAATATGTTCTTAATAGCAACATAGGTAATACGTCTAGTTTCGTTTACAATTCTAAATATTAAAGAAAACACATCTCAGAAGGTGCTACTTGCGGAACACTTTCTGCAAAATACTATCCAGTTTTCACTCCCAATGCATATGACTTCCTGGCTCTCCCTCTTCAGTCCGTGCACACAGGCACACACATTGAATAGACCACGGAATGTTTATTATTCCCTTCCGGTAAAAGGGTTTTTTTCCATTTTCTGATTTTGATGAATCACAGTCCACTATATGGTCACTTCATTGCATTTCATCGACGCACGTATTTTCACACATTCTCACGATTAGCGAGCGTTTCTACACATCCGGACACGGAGTGTTACGACTATGGTGAAACAGATGAATCAGTCCACCAATTGCCAAGCAGACGCGCCCTATCCGAAGCCGTCGGATGCACTTTCTTACTCGGTATAAAAACACTTTCCACACAATGTATTGCAAACGCAACACATGATAGCCACGAACCGCAACACATCAACGGTAGATTACACGCACTATTTTACCTTCATCACTGCAACGTCCGCGGCCGCCATCGTGATTCCAGGGATTGTTGAGATGAAATAAACTTTTGTTTGGCGTGTTTGATTCCAGCAAAGCTTCTTCGCTTCTTTTTCTGCGATGACGTTATGTCAAAATAGAAAGGAGGGGAAATTTTGGAATTTCGAACATGCTTACGCGTTTGTCTTGTTAACGTTTTGTGCTAACAAATTGGTCCAAATTAGATAAACTTACTTCTTTTGCTACAAGAAACCCCTTTAGTTTAAATGGGTAACATTATGCTTAAAGTTTTTGTCCTTTAAACAAATTTAATTTCGAAGTATCCAAAATTCAAATACGATAGCACTGTGGTTTATCTATAGGTCACGAACAAACCTTTAAATAGCATTTTTAACACAAAATACGGATGAAGAACGAAAAAGTACGATAATCATACAAATTATTTTATAAACATAATCCTTAAAATGTATATGCTTTTAAAATTAAATCAAAATTTTAATGAAATCAAAGAATATTAATGAAATATGTATTCACAGTGGCTGACCCTTTGGTCATAGAGAAAACGGTTTGAAATATTTGTGCGTTCAATATTTGATTATTTGAATGCATCTATACAACATAAAACAATACAAAAATATGCGCCTTGTTCAATTTTTGATGCGGTTGAATATTTATTACATCATGTTACCGGATGTGGGCGTAAAGAACTAGTAATTCCTCTATATTTATTTTTCGTTCTTTGCTATGCATACTTTAGTATCTAATCCCTATACCATTTTAGGCATAAATATTCATGCTTGCGGTAAATGATTTTATCTATGCTGCCTGCTTACCAAATAGTTGTCTTTTTCATTTACTTCTCACTGCTGGAAGAACTGCTTCTAGCCCGTCTACTATACGGTCGTCTGTAATTTGAGGCAAACGTCCAACCCTACTGTTAAATCAGCCCGGTGTCTATTAACCAGCTTTAGAAGATTAATTTTCTTTTCCTTTGCATGATTCGATTCCAGTTCGTACAGTGTCGACAAATTAACGAGCAACGATTCGTTTAGGCAGGACTTGGTATTGCGCTGGATTGCATCTTCGTACAGTTTAATTGCTTCCTTAAGCTTGCCAGAATACAGTAAACATACACCCATGTTGTTATACAGCATTGTGTTGGTTGGTGCCGCTTCAGATGCTTTCTGGAACTGTTCAAATGCACTCTGGAAATCGTTCTGTGCGACAGCCAGTAACCCTCGGTCAATAAGGTCCGGCGCTTCCGAGCTATTCCTACGATACAAAAGAGATTATTTGTTTATTATTGTAAGGTAATGCTATCCAACAAACAAACAAACGCAACAGCATACTTCTCTTTGAGACGACGTGCTTCGGAAAATTTCTTCTCCGCACCTATCATATCACCACACTGTAGTCGTACTCGTCCCCAAGCAGAGAGCAAAATTCGTTTCTGTGGAGTAGATGCTGCTCCGACCAGCCGATCCATTAATTGTTCGACCAGACCAAAGTCTTTTACTGCAAGGGCACAATTAACGATGGAATGTAAAATGCGCGTCTCTCTCGTCGTCCAGAACTCGTGCGCTGCTTTGGCGTGTGGTACGGTTCCAGCAGTCCGTTCGAAATACGATCGTATCTGATTAACTACCGCCAACAGATCAGTCAAACGATTCAGTGCGATACGTGGCGCTCCAAGATATACAGGTAGCTCGGCAAGCAGCAATCGGAAAGAGAATGGTGCCATCGAACCTTTGCGATCGGCGTGCATGTCCGGATGATAAAATTCGAAAAACACATCCGGATTGTTTAATGCACCGAATGGTTCTGCTTCTACACGAGCAATTTCATACTGGCCCAGTTTTACGAGCAGTGCTAATCGCGTGAACCATAGCTGCAGCGAATTCGGACTATGCTTTACCGGATGTCCAGCATGACCGAACCCTTGTTGCTTTATCGTCAGCAACCGTGCCGTCAAATTAACGGCCGAGCGAAAGCATCCGTGCTCGATCAACTCACGCAATCCTCGCTCATCTTGGGTAACGTTATCCGGGAGAAGCAACTTACGTTGCTGTGCTTCATTAGCATCCACCAGCAATCCTACGGCATCCTGAACTGGGTCAGTCAAATCGGTGGCAACACTTACACCCGGCATGGTGAGTTTAGAAGGAGGAATGCCTGGAACCATCTTTGGTGGTTCCCACATATCGCGTACACTATCGGGAATGTTTATTTGTGCTTGTTGGTCAATCGAACTGTTTGCCAAGTAATCGTAAGATAGATATGCTTCCGCCACGGCTCCTTGCGAACGACCATCTGTAAAGGCACGAAAAGATAACTTCAGCACCACCCACGAAACTTTTGCATTTAGTGTATACCTTCATCGGCAGTCAGGCTATCGAAGCAGCTCGGCGGATCGTTAGCAAAATATTTACTTATGTTTGGTTCTGTACTGCCGAGGTTCGCCATTGAGATACTGAATAACAGGCGCAAATAGCAATATTTTCGTTCCAAAAGGAACAGGAGAAAAACATTGAAAAAATAAAATTGCTTTTGTTTTGGGGTTTACACTTTTTTGACGTTTTCATTCGACAAGGTAAATATGAAAATTTAGCTTTGTATGGAGTAACCTTGATTATTTCAAAGAAGAATTTCGTATTCCAAGATTAAATTCACTAGATTGAAGAAATTACAGCAAAGAAATTATTAGTGAATCATTCAAAAAATGCATTTTGGGTATTATGAAGTAGTTGTGAGTTCCGATGGCACATTTAAAAATTGTTGAAATAAAATAAACCTTGCTACAACTGGCAGGCTTCACCACTGTGCTGTCGAACATCAGTAACTGTCATTTTATTGGATGTCAAATAAAAACAACACCACTCTTCTTCAGTCTACCCTTCCGTACGTTTCACTGTTGATTCCGGTTCGCTTTTTCTGTGCGTGCATTTACCTCTGTATGCAAATTAAAATAGTGTTTATTAACAGATTCCCTTGTAATTAGGGTTGTACTGATTGTGACTGCGTGTTCTTGTTTTCGCTTATATTCCATTTAGCTGTATTACGCAGGTTTGTTCTTATGAAGAATGATGCAGATCTGAACCTCTAATGCACGAAGAAATTGTATAGTCATCATCCGGCGCCTATATCCTTTTCTCTTGTGTTTTGTTGCAATTTTGTTAAACGATTTGAAACTATTAGTTATGTGTTTCAAATGCCTTTTAGTGAATAGTATCAATTTGCATAACACTCAAAAACTGGACCATGTCTAATGTTCGTCTCATAAAAATGTATATTCCCTGCTACCTAGCATTCTGCATCTAATACTACCACAAAGAATCTGATCAACATGGAGGAGCGTACCGGAACAGAAAAGATTTATGGTGGGTGCGAAGGACCAGATGCGATGTACGTGAAGCTCATCTCGTCCGATGGACACGAGTTTATAGTGAAGCGCGAACACGCACTAACCTCTGGCACGATCAAGGCCATGCTATCCGGTCCAGGCCAGTTTGCCGAGAATGAAGCGAATGAAGTAAACTTTAGAGAAATACCGTAAGTTGCCACATAATTGTCTATATTGCATTTTCGGAAACGTTTCGTTCTTAACCCTTGACCATTACACGAACCCTAATTGTTATGTTTGTAACGGCAAGCTTACACGTTCCTTGTTTTGACTGATAAAGTGTTTGGAATCGGTAAAGTGACTTTAGCTACAACCTTTGAACTTTGTGTTTGCTGGCGTAATCGAAATGATTGAGCAATCGAAGGTTTCCCACCAATAAATGATGAGAATCCCGAACTTATCTTTATTTTGATTATTATGCCTTTTTTCTTAATTATGGAGCGCCATTGATTTAAAAGAATGATGAGATAGTTAGTTAAATAATGATTGTTCTTTGTATCATTTTAGCTCGCACGTCCTCGAGAAGGTCTGCATGTACTTCACCTACAAGGTGCGATACACAAATAGCTCGACGGAAATACCAGAGTTCCCTATTGCACCGGAGATTGCATTGGAGTTACTGATGGCAGCTAACTTCCTCGACTGCTAGGAGCTATTGTAATGGTATAGTTTGATTTCCTTGTGGGTTTTATGTTCTTGTATATATTAGGACCCTTGAAAGAATGGTAAGCAAATGAGTTCCAATTTTGCTTCCCACAATGTACGTAGGGTACATCTTCGTGTCAGGACGATAGGTTATTCGTTCGTATAGACCGCGGAACTTGGATTAAAATAGATATTGCGGCACGAAAGTTGGAGGTTACGATTTCTAAAAACAGTGGAATGCTCTCCTATGTAGTTTCTTAACTTATTTTTCTTTCAGAAAAGGTGGAGGTATTGCAGGGCACCTTTTGTCACAGTACATTATTAAATTGAACTTTTCATTGATATATCAGACAAAAATGACATCTAAACAACGAAATAAAACATTCGGGTGTAATTACCATTCTTTGAAGCATAGCGTGAACTGTGGAAATTGAAACATATTTGATTTGCAGCTGAAAAACTAGGAGACAGGGAATTAGGTCGTTTTGTCTCATCAGCCAACATCAAGGAGAAAGATTAAAAAAGATCCCAGGCGAGAGTTTCTGTATAAAAAATACTTTTCTTGTTATTTCATTTTGTATTATGTTGGATTTTTTTTACATACAATCTATTCAAATAAAAAAAGAAGATTCGTGTAAAGGAAGAAAAATTACGTGTTGACTGTTGGATGGGAGTTGGACGAGTCTTCGTGTCCAGTACGTTTCGTATTCCAGTTTAGATATAATATTGGGCATTAAGATCGTTGCCGTTTTCTGTCAAGTTTTAGTAGAGGATTTAGTCGTTTCTTTCATAATTTAAAAAAACATTACACACGTTTTACCTTGTATTATGCTCCAAAGTTCTCCAACATAGAGATAACACGTGGGATGGTACAGAAAGGTTAAAAGAATTTAAACAAATATCATAAGACGACACAAAACGAAGCATTAAAACGCAAAGAAAAAGATAAATTTATGCAGGTTATGGTTCGGATTTTGATTTGGTAAACATCTCGATTCGATTGCGTCGCTCATTCTCCAAAAACTTCGCCCGTTCCCAATCTTCTCGCCGTAATGACTTCCGGCCACGACTCAATCCGAGCAATCGTGCCAGCACGAACAGTGCATGCAGATCGTCCATCGTGACCGCATTGTTTTCGGTGCGCATTCGCACAAAATCATCCTGCACGATGGTAGGATCGAGCGTTTTCATATCGAACTCACGCACACGGGCAGCGGTTAGGTATCGGCGCATCTCATCCAGCTTGGGTGTGATGTAGTGTCGGCCGGCTTTAATCGTTTCTCCGATCAGTTTGATCGCATCCAGATCCGGAACGATCGGCAGATAGCAATTGCTCTGTAGGTGGGATAACCGATGTATGGAGGTGTAAGATTTGGAAAGCATTTGTTCGTCAGTGAATGGACTCAACTTACCGGTAGCATACTTTTCCCTTCGCTCAGCACCAGCACAGGAACGTCGGCATTAAAATCAAGCTGATAGAATTGAAAATTGTACTTCAACCGTTGGCTTTTGATAAGGTGTGAAACGTGTTTGACAGCTTCGACGCCGGCCGATTCCAGCTTGCCTGTCTGTAGACGCGTTTCGTCCAGTACCAGATGGGTATGGGGAGCTAGCTGCAACAGACCGCTCGTTAGCTTATTCGTTGCGTAGTCTTTTCTGTAATAGATTGCATTAAATAGAAGAGTATAATGGGTCCATCAGGCAAAAATCGTGTTTTAGCAGTGCTTTCTTACTTAGGTACAAATTGCATCGTGTTCATATTTTCAAGCGTCATCGGCAGATAATGGCTGACTGGCAGCAGTAGCTCCAACAGCTCGTACAACGAGCGCGTATAATCGGGTAATACTTCGGCCGGAATGTTACTTATATTCAGACAAAACTGACCCCGGCATTCTACCTCGTCCCTTATGTATACCGAGGACACGAGATGACAAAGAAGATAGTCCGCAGCAATTTCGTCCCCAAGCAGACACTGAGTGAAGAGGTTGTGTAGATCTTTGAATGCTGTTTCGTTATTTGCATCCTCGTCAGTGGTTCCCACGTCAGACAACTTGTGCTCTCCAAGCAACAATGGATTTGTGTGGGAAAGCTTCCGTACGCTAATGGCATGCAGCCGTGGTATTAGAGAGGGTGGTGGATGTGTTGCCTGATGTTCAGATACATCGTCAACGAATTCATCCATTCCGGTACTATCGCCGCTACCGTCAAGAGCTGGATCGACGGAAAGGAAACCAACCACCTCGATTACAGTGTTTAGTGTCCATTCGTCATAGTTGCTGTAAAGCTTGACAAGACATGCCTTTCCCGGTCGGTCAGCAATAGGTGAGTTGAGCAGATAATCAGCAGAAAGTACAGCTTGATTGGGAGCTGCTGTTGTTCCCGGTGCTTCGTTAGTCGCCATCTTCTTTGCTCCGTTGGCACCTGTATTAGGGATATTATCCGTCGAAGAACCTTGCGCTGCTGTGCACACCCCATCAACATCCATTTCTTCAGTATCGAGAGTACGTTTAACAGTTGTTCGGAAAACTTCTCCATTATCTGCATTCTCCACTCTAGATGGTTTGAGAGGTAGGTTTCCCTTTTGTTCCTTTTCACATACTTCAGCCCACGCATTCTGGCCGGGAATAGTGATAACAAATAGTGATCTGCGTTCACCGAATGTGTTATCTCCGTTGCAGCTCGTATCCACCACCTCTGTTGCAGCGTTGAACAGCAAAATGTCACGGTATTTGCCATTCTGTTGTCGTACGACCGCGCCATCCGATTTGGAACGCACGGTATACCGCTCGAGATAACACTCCGGATCCTGCATGTCCTGCAGCATGCCACGAAATCGGACCAAACATCCATCAGGCAGGTGTGCAAGCTCGGTACAGTTGAGTAGAGGAATCGAGGACCACACTGTATCGTCCGATAGTTGATTCTGGCATGCTGATTCGTGCGCGATGAAATACTCCGGCGTCCATGACGTACAGGTAAATTCTGATTCCATTATGTGATACTTGTTTTTCTAACTATCGATCATTCAAAATATCCAAATTAAATCGCAAGACCGATTTCACTACACAATGCAAATTGATGCTGCAAGTGAGAATTTGCGCCAAATTCCGCTGTCATCAACATAAGATTACTATAATTAAGGTGCGCTCGGAAAACAACCATCTCAACAAGATTTCTTCAAACAGGTTTCACAAACATCCCACGAACCCAGCAGACAAAGTTGTTAATATTCTGTATCTGTAGAACATTCGCTTTGTGGATCCAGTTTTGGAAATTTGTCCGGCAATGTTTTATTCAAATTCTTCGAACCATTTTGATTTAAATCAATTTGCAGTATGTTTGTGTTGCGTTTTGAGTAAAAGTCTCCATGGGGGTCATCGCCAAAATCCTTAAATTCATATTACCCGAGTTGTTCCCAGTGACCGCATGATTCTACATATTCTACCACATGATTCGAACCTTTTTTAATGGAACAAAGATATGATGTGCAATCAACGCGATATGTGTTGTGTACTGTGTGCATACATTTAGGCGTATAACACAGTACTGTACCCAATTAGTCAGATATAGAGAAATCGGACTGTCCGGTTGGTTGAGGGCTGCTTCAAATAAAATCGAACCACTGTTGAACTTTGGGGCTAGTTTAAAATAACCTTCCAACTTGGTGGAACTATGAAGATGTTCGACTTTCCCTACGAACTCGATGGAACTATGAGGCTTGTTTATAAACGATGCATGGGCCTCTCTCGAACTATGAGGCTTATTAAGAAGCACGCGGTACTTGATGGAGCTTTATACTCATTTAAGAGTGAAGAATTGAAGTATTCGGGAAAACATGTGATTGCTAGATATTGGATGCTACAGGTTGGTGACAATAACACATGTTATTTGACTATGCTTTCATGAGCTTACTTCTATTTTTAGAACCATCAACAAGTTTCGACTAGACCTGCCGATCATACCTCTAGCTCTGAAGAAGAACAGGAAAAGCCAAACGATGCAATCAACTTTCACAACATGGATGTTAAAGTGTGTTTGGCTTTAGTCTTGGACTAAAATTCCACGTTACCAGTCTATAGTTTTTTTTTTTGGTTTTTTGATGCCTTACTTTTAGCTCGTGCCAATACTTTCTTTGTCAGTTTGACGCTCACAAGCTGCATAAGGACTGGTTTAAAGTACGACGAACTTTGACGCTTTTTATTTACTGTAAAAAGCTTATTAGAACAGCGATCTTTAGCGTACTAAAATTGGCTAGTTAAAATAATCTGGCTATTTGGGTAGTAATTTTCTTAAGGTGAGTCTTCATTCTTATATCGCACTTTGTGCGTTTGTTGCACTTTACTGTTCCAGTTTCCTCATTTTTACTTCAAAGGTACATCACTGACAATTTAGCAAATTATAACTTGTTGATGCATATTAGAAAGTGCGGAAGCTCCTTTGCAACTTCATGAGGCTCTTATTATGGCTCCGTTAGTTCAGTTTTCCTCTGGGAAGACCTCCAAATCTGCAATAATACCCGAATCTGCGCTAAAAAACTAGCGAGTTGTGTCACAGATGACCGGGGTAGACTTACCATATTTCCAGCTTTAGTCTTACAGTTCTTTTTTATTCATTTTATAGAGGCTTTGGGCTTATTGGCTAACATTCGCCTCTCTGTTTTACAGTTCTGATTCTTGTCTTTACACGAAGCAGAACAGCAAAATGCTGGCTGGTTTCCAACTGTTGGTCGTGAGGCATTTGAATTGAAACATTTAGGACCTTTAAATCTGTATTTAGGATTAGCTATATGGCATTAGTAACATTATATTACTTATCATCTTTTACCCAATCGTTCTGATGCTTGTTCGGATGGTTTTATGTTTCTGTTCACAAAGACCGAATAAATTCCTTTGGTTTAACTTATGAAAGCAAATAAAACATCGTAGTATTTTATTGTCCGTGTTGTTATGTTCTGTTCAAAATTACGAGGTTTGTCTAGTGCCTTTTCATTGGTTTATACTTGTCGACAAATCCCAAATAAATCTTTAAACGAAAAAGTTCTACTTGTCACTAACAATGATCATGCCATTCGGGAATCAGAATGTGCGTTCCGAGGCATCTTCAAGTAAACCGAGCAGCAAATGGCTGTGTTGCTGTTCGGCTTCTATCGCCCTACTAGTAACAGTCGTTCAGGTTTTTGTTTTTCGTCGTTTTGTTCAATCTGCTCCACTTTATTTGTGGGGCTAAGAAACTTACGAGCACCCCTTTTGGGAGGTGTAGAATATAGGCAACAAAAAGATGTGTTATAATAGTTGTGCAACGAATGGTGTACGTTCGAACATGTTCGATGATCTTCATCGATGATAGTAGTACCTCAAGATCGTACCTTGGGGATGCGTTGTACAGGTTGGTACAGGAGATTGTGGTCGTTGCTCGTGATGGGTGTTGGCTCCGATCTGGCACTTGGTTTTGTGCCGCCTGTCATACATACCTAACATATCTACTAGTCTACGTACTCTATTAGATTCCATAAAAATAGTTCTACTATGCAACATTCAGCAGTTTTGTGTTTACTCTGCACACGGTATAATAGCTAACACTGTATATAAATTCTAGTATATGGAGATATAAATATACGTTTCAATACTTTTTTTTCCAATTAGTCTATTAAATGCATCGATCGCTAGAAATATGTAAAACTTTATAAAAGCATCTAACAACTTGCATTATGTCCGGTAGTCGTACATGGTTCTGCTTGTATGATTTTAGAGTTAAGAGCTTTTCTACCTTGCATTAGGACCTATTTCAAACAATTCAATCTACTTAACGATCATGCAATCGCATTTACTTGACATTGCTAACAATTTGGTAATGCAACTCGTATTCCTTTCGGCAACAGCGCAGATGCTTGTTTGTCTGTCTTACAACAAGTCATGGAAAGGAATAACTTAGAAATTCGAAGTTTAAATCAATCTGACAGCAAGCTCAATAGTTTTGATTGCCATACACAAGAACAATTCCTTCCAGTTTACTATCTATCTACCGAATGGATGAAGGTAGATCTTTTGCCAGTTTACGAACAATGTCAAGAAGTGTCTGAAAGAATTAAGCATTACACATCCGAAGCTGGCTGTTACTACGGATGACTGCTATTGTCTTCTTTTGGCACACTCCTGGTTTGACACGATTCTTCACCGAAAGCATCAGATCTCTACACCAACCATTCGGTGGCCAACGGAAATGTCAACTTTCCACGGAACGCGTTCGTCGTGGCATAGCATGGAATGGCCTGGGATAGCTTCAGACCAAACGGATAGCAACCGGTGGGGGTTGTGCGCGTATCCTCCAGTAGCAGCACGGCCGAAGCAACCGGGATTGCTCCACAGATGGAGCTGGTTTCATCTCCACCAACGCGAAACCTATCATTTTGACCAATGGCATTGGGAACACAGGAGCATCGTCCTTTCCTACCAAGAGTACATCTATTACTACCAACATGATTGCTAGTGTTACTGTTGCTGCTGCTGCTAGTGCAACTGCTGTTATTACTACAGTTGCTGATGCTTCTCCTACAGCCTCTACTACGATCGCGATTACAACGATGAGCACTACTACTTCTACTACTACGACAACGACGATCATGGTTAGCGACGGTTATGGTGACGTTTGGGGAACAGCAGGAGTTCGTTGGTGAATCGAGGCGCACGAAGATACCGCGCCGCATGCAGCTTTCTTCCGGGCAATCATGTCAGACGGCGGTGCCCGTGTACAGCTGACCGGGGATAGCTGTCGGTATCAATGGTTCTGGTTTGAACGTGCGTCTCAAGCGCTAAAAAAACGAAACGGAACATAAAGAATCATGATTAATTATTGGATGTTATTATTTATTTAAAACATTATTTTTGTTCTACAGGGCTTTACAATCATTCACTTAATCTATATCTTAAGTAATGAAATGCAACAAACTAAAGAGTGAAGTGAGTGAACTCAGTACGCCAGAACCAAATTCCTAAACGAAGCAAATAAAAAGGAGAGGGTTGAGTTAAAGTAAGGGATAAGAAAAGGATGAAATCAAAGAACCGAATCCTTTGTTGGCCAAAGGATTCCAATGTCAAAATGGTCAGAGAAAGCATTGAAATGTCTGAAAGAAGCCAAAGCGAAGATCGTTTCGGCTATTGCACGATTGGCGTGCTGGGACGGGGATGTAGGGAGCGGGTGAGGACATAGAGAAGAATGGACGAATGAAAGGGATGGCACGACGTTTACTTAGAGAAGTAGACCAGCGATACTCTTTGAGTCTGGGAACTTTTAAGTGAATGGTAATCTAGAATTTAGCACCGATTCTATCTTTGGATCTGCCACTGCGTTGAAGATTATATAGATATAATCTTTTTCCAAATTTACCATTTACGTAACATTCATTGCAATGGTTGTGCAGTTGTCATTTTTAGTCTCGCTAATCATACGTCTATCGGTCAATCACGCTTCGAATAAATGACGCTCTACTATGCTTAGTTTTCTTAAATTAACTGCCTTACATCACTCTTTTGGCTTTTTATTGTTTATTCGTTTGTAATGGGATGCAAAAACAATTGCTACGGAAAAAAATTGAATCGAAACTATACCAAACACACAGTTGCAGAGTGGAATGGAATAAGTAGAACTACAGCACAGAAAATTATTCAGAAATAACAAAAACATGAAACTGTTCCTGACCGGATAACCACGATGAACGTAAAATAAAAGGAGAGATCAATAAAAACCCTGGATTCCTCTAATAAGCCTCTGGACTACTCGAAACGAGTTGTCACACAGACTATCAGAAGGCGTTGTCTTCTATGTGACGTAAGAGTGTAAGTAGTGCGTAGTGTACGCAGTGGCAGGCGTGACTGCTAATTGTGCGGTTTTTCGCTGTTCACTGTAATTAGCTGAGGTTATACTATTATATTAGTTGGGTTCTTTGGGCTGCTGGAATATCTTCTATAACATATCTATCATTCGGTAATCTCGATACGATCCAATATGGACCTTTACATTTCGCTTCGAACTTTCGGCTCTCTCCCGTTGCCAATACGCCTTGCTCTACTAACGCCATATCACCTAATTCATACTCCTGGGACCTTGTACGTCTTTTGTCAAAATACTTTTTTTCTTTTTGCTGTTGGCTAATAGCAGCAGTCTGCCTTCTCTCATGGTTAACTGGCTTGAAGTTACCACCAACAACTCCATTTAGGAGCGAATCAGTGCACGGCCTTCAATGGCCCCCTGGCATCCAGGCGAAATCGTGTTTTCGTCACGTATCAAGATGAGCTTATGAATTCCTGTGACCTTTCCCAAGTTACTTAAGTTCTAGGTTCTAGTTCTAGTATTTCTTACAGTACACCCAGAGGAGGAAGTAGTGTGAAAAAAATCGGATGCGATATGGTTGATTATCCTGTCTACAGCTTATAACACGTATCGCTTTATTCCACCTCATCATCTGTATAGTTTCCCTATATCGCCTCTGTATCTAACTCCGGTTGTGTTCTCCATCTCTTCATCCCATCCACTGCATAGACTGTTCTCAATGGACCTTCCACTGTAGATCTCCGTCTGTCTGCGTTGTACTTAACCCCTTGTCTTATCTTTCGTACTTAACCCTGTCTCAGTGCTTTTGGTTTTCGAAAACAAGGTTACTCAAGATTATTGCGGTTACATTAGTATATTTGGTCACAGCAACTGTATAAGAACATAAAAATTGTATTTTTGCATAAAACTTCATACAAGATTTTGCTGACGCAAGCTGAGGATTGAGCTATACATGGAAATTATTTCTTTAGCTCTACAACCTCGTGAGGTCTTGTGGTCTGTCATTTCTGGTTTCCGTGACTTGAATTTACCCGCAACAGGATAGTCAGTCCTGCGTACGGGGAAACGGCCCGAATTGGATTCGAACCTCGGTCCTGTCCGAAAACCGGCGCCGCAATTTCCTCGGCAACCGAACCGCTCCACATGGAAATTAACTTTTATATAATATGGCAATCTGTTAAGCCTCGCTTGATTTATTTTTAATTTTGTTGATTGTGTGATAATATAAATAACACTTTTGAACAGTTCACCACTTATACTTACATCTTCACAGTTGCCGGGACTTTTCAAAAATTTGTAAATCACATACGTTGGGATGCAGAGGACCGATGACAGTGTCAATGCCCAACCGGCAGCCACACTCCACTCGGGATATTCGTACTCCTCGCCAAGCATTTCCTCGTACCCGAGCAGAGAAAATATCAGAATGCACTGGAACCGAAAATATAGCCGTCATATAAAAAAAAAGTTTAACAACATTGCATAACAATACGTACGAATAAAAATGTCGGACTGATGTACTTCCAGCAGATGCGCCAAAAGAGAGACGGTTTCTTGCCCAACATCTGTTCGATATCGGCAGAAAAGTTCTCCACGCCGTAGAACCAAAACACACCGGCTGCTTCTACGAACACAACGAACAGTATCGCCAGACCGGGCCCGTATACGTTGAGGAAGTTTACCAAGTAGACGCCACCCTGAAATATTAACAGAAAAAGCATAATTAAAGTATCTAAAACAGCAGCGAATGGCCACATCATAAACAACATGATTGGTCTGAGATGTTTCGAAGCATGCCGAAATGTTTATAAATCGAGTATCTAACTCGTCTAGCTGTTCTCACACATTTAGTGAATTGTGGGATTAAATGTGACTACGGGCCATACTGGAAAGATACATATCTAGTGCAATGACATGGAAAAGGTTATCCTTCCGTGCGCTTTGACGCGTGCAACTAGGACACACCTACCAGCAGAGTTGTAGGAGACACGTGGGAAGAGAAACTGTTCCGAGATAAATCGTGTCCATCCAACATTACCACTACGTAGCCATTTGAGGTTCCGCACGATGGTTTAAACGGTTCTCCATTGGCTCATGCATAAAAACATGACCATCTACTCCGACCACCGCAATACCGGCAGCACGTATCGTAAGTGATTGAATTAACTCCGGAACATTATTTATCACTTGCCGACCATTGGAGTGCTGTGTGCAAATGGTCTGTTGCGGAAGAGCAGGTTTACTTATCAATTCAAATGTTTGTGAGCATGCCGGCCCATACCGATGGAGTGTTTTCCATGGTCACTGCCGGCACTGGCCTTTATCATCGAATACGATTGCAACAGCTTCAGGAATCTGGGCCAGGAAAGCTGTTAGAATGGCACAACCAGGCCATTAAATAGACTTTTATTTGTCTTTCGTTTTCTTGTCCACCATTGGGTCATTATCTGTCCAACAACCTGCGGGAAACCGAACAGATCCTTCCATCAATGCCAACCCATCCACTTACACCACCATGGCCACTGATGGTGGCAGTCCTTCCGAGAGGCTTTTCTTTTGCCACCGATGCTACGCGTTCAATTGAACTCGGAGTGAAAAGTCTTCCTTTCTTTATACTGTCCATCGCTGTTATCTTCTCCGTACTTCTCCGAGAAACGTTTGAAAGGTTCTGGATTCTTATTCATCGCTCGAACGCTTGTTATTTCTAACGCAACTGTTGGCAATCAACTTTTGATGTGGACTACAAAAGCCCATTTCTCGCCGTCATGTTGATTTTTCTGCTTCCGAACCAGAAAGGCAACTACAAACGGACATTTGTTTTTTCTCTCCACCGTTTCATACGGTTTATTTCGTACATGGCCATTCGATAATCACAACACTCTACAACGTAAAATTAATTGCATGGAGTTGAGGGAAATGCGTTAGGATTGTAACGGTGATTGATTGCGCTAATAATACAAATAGCTGTTTTTACGACGGGTTGGAGACTTAAATGACAGAAATAGCTGAACCCGAAATAAGATAATATATTCTAAAGTGTGTGTGTTTTTTAATCTGTTCGAGGGTGTTTGAAGTTATCTGAACGTGTACCAAGAAAGTTCCTTTTAAGTTTTTTAATTAAATGATTCCAAATTAAAAAATATTAAAACATTAAGTTAACTTCAATTGTGGCTGACAATGAGAGAATTTAGTATCATCTATAACGTAGAAAAGACTACCATCAGGTGTAGAAAATGCTTACAATCTGCCCAAGTGATCGCTAGCTTAAAAACCGAAATCAAAAATAAAACTACACTAGTGGTCATTTTCGTTA
>KI423567.1:9923-23817 GCA_000473375.1 Anopheles culicifacies | reverse complement strand
TATCACACTAATATGTATGCGCAATGATTGTACGTTCAAATGTATTTTGTGTGTTGTTTTCTCGTCACTCCAACTATCGTTCCTTTAAATAAGAAAATTGTTGTTGATCAAACAATGAGCAATGCGACTGCATTTTGTAGTTCGTTCTATTCGATGGCATTGGAAGCGTTTTGATAAGATACTTTAATATGGATATTGACTCAAATTAGGCCAGCTTCGGCGGTCTTTCATTCGACTTCACCTTTAGAAAATGCATGATGCGCAACCACACTTGCTTATGCAGGTCGTTGCGTAAGATGATGATCTCGATCTCGTGGCCCGGTGGTTGCAGACATGCAGGGGCAAGGAAAATCACACGACGATCGTGTTAATAAAATTGGATAAGTTTCGATTGTAGTTACGAACTGGTTTCTTATGAAGCTATTTAACAGAATCGGTAAAATATATTCAGCTATTTAAAAGATTTTTGGAATTAATTTAAATGTACAAAACAAATTCAAATTCAATTTGCTATTTTCAAAAGCAATCGTCTACGATCAGAAATGTCTGTGTGTGTGGTTTGTTTTTTTCGCCAGCGGAAATAACGGCAGGTTGTGTTTTGTCGCGATCGTAACCACCATTTGGCCAACCTGCCAAAACCGGAAGCAATGAAAACATTTATGGTAAAACCTGACCACTCGGGCGCGCGCACTGTTGTGTGACGCGTAACGTTTTGTGTCTCCGGACGATCATTGCGACCGTCACGAGAGGTGCTTTTTTTTTGTTCGAATGCCCGCCGAAAGCAACATTGCTGATGTAACACACATCTCCCTGATGTGTGTCTCGCTGCATGGTACGCACCAGATGCTGCAAGTTGTTTGGGAGGTTTTTTTCCATTGCTGCTGTGTATATTAACTTTATGCCGGGTGTCATTTATGCTCGTAAGCGGTCTGGTCTGTAGCTTTTTGGCCGGTGCGATTTTCAAAACAAAAACAACCTTTTCCAACACACTCCCTCTGTTGTTGGGCTCCATTTCAGGGTGCGAATATATTTCATACACACATATGCACTGTTTTGGGGCGAGAAAGTCTCGAGACATTGCGTAACGGTTCGCTGACTTTTTGGGACATGTTGCAGTGACGGACATGTTTTTGTCGCTTCCGACAAAGATCGTGCAGTGATCGTGTCAAGCGAAATGGCGTTCAGATGCAAATGTCAACCCATCTGATGGTTGGCCGATCATCATTCACATTTCGGGTCCTGGGAGGTTGGTAATTAATTATCGAATGACGCTCGTTCGATTGATTGAGTGCTTCCCATGGTCACCGCACTCATGTTTGACGAACGACATCGATACCACTCCGGGCAGGCCCTGCAGACAGACGAACCGTTGTGGTGGAAATGCACCTCTTAATCATCATCACCACAACCAAGCCGACCAAACGGAACGACCGCGGATGTGTGCGGGGTGGAGTGTAAGCATGATCTGTAGCGGTTTGTCTTTTCACTTGTTCGCTTGCAACCTCGTATCGTGTGTTGGTTGCAGTGTCAATCAAAAGTGGAATTGAGAGAAGAAAAAAAAACCGGAAAGCTTCAAGTAGAAGGAATGATCTTCAACCGGAAGGAAACATTTGATTGTACTTTGCTGCATCATTTGTTTGTAAAAACGGGATCAATAGACTTGGGAAAAGAGTACGTGACTATTTACTGCAATTCGCATTAGATTCGTTTGCCGTTCCGTGGCTCCAACAGAAAGATTGTGCAGCACCTCCCGGTGCGATGATACTTTCACTTTTACATTTTTGTATCACAATCAAGCATCGGCTGAGAGTGTATTGTGAACGCGGGGTGTAATGGATTACTTTCATTTTCTGGATGCATTCGTGCACCTACAGCAGGTACGGCGTTAGATGAACGTTAGACTCCTTGAGATCTTCCAAAGTTGCTATGGGCAAACCCATCTGATCAGTTTGGACATCTCGCACTAACATTGCATAATTGCTTTTGTGCAATTTGTTACTAGACTTTCTACATTTATTGAAGTCTTCCTACGGAAAATGCCTTTATAACATATACTTGAGACCTGGAACGGGACAATATGTAGCTTTACATCGGAACATAGATGGAATTGTTATGGAAAAAAATAAACAACATCGAGAAGGATCTCCAGAGGATTATCGTTTGCTTCTGCTCAATTCCACAAAAGAACTGACATGTAGTGAGCTTGCTAAACCGTCAAGAATATCTTCAATAGCTGAATATGGTATATTCAACAGCTCTACATGAAGATCAGGGGAAGATGCGAGAAGAGTTCGTTACATCTTTGAGAGTTCTTCACCAAGAATTAAGTTGAAGTCCCTCTGTTTTATGATGGATTTAGATCTTCAAAATAACAACAATACTCTGGGGACATTATACATAACTTTTAATTGACGTTTGTTTTGATTAATTGACGTTATTATTTATTGTAGATAGCCAAAAATAGAATGCATTGAATTCAAGAATCATCAGTGTACCAACCCCAGTCGGAGAGACATTCACGTCAAATCGGATATGACGACAATATCGCCCTCCAAACGATGATTTCCAATGGTGATTCCCTTATTTGTTCCGTCCGGATGTAGACACACACCGTACTGGGAACGAATCAACGACCACGGAACTGCATCGAACAATGTCCCACACGGGACAGGGCTTGGTGGTCTTGGTTTAACTTAACGATGCGAACGTGCGTTGGGTCTTTACAATGCTTTGGTTCCAGCGCTGCCGAACGCTGCCAGAACGAGATCCGTCTGTCCGCAGTCGTTAAGATGCGATTTTCGTTATTTACTTTTGTATGGAGAAATCAAAACAAAAACACAGCTTAGGAGGAAAACCATGCTCGGTTTTACGGTTGGAGGTTGGCAATGGACTGACGACCGACCAAACTTCCTCCCTCCCGCAGTCTTGCCCTCACACACAAACACGCCGTATTGGTGTTGTCTGTTGATCGACATCTGTGTCGTTTCAAATGTCCGCCAGCGCGCGCGCTTCAAAAACGTCTGCAAGTCGACGTACTGTAGAATGCAGTATTGTTGTTGGTAGTGTTTAGACATGCGCGCATCGGTGGGTAGGTTTTGGTGAATGCATATCCCCAGTTCATTCATGCCACTCGTGGATGCATTTGAGCGATGATGGTGTGGAATATTGGAGAATTTTTGGATTTCGTCCGTTTTGTGGAGGAAACGGGCTCGTGGCACGTTTTGTTGTGCGTGTAGGTTAGAATTTCCGGTGTGTTAGGCAAGCTATATTTAACGGGTGTGCAAGCTGTGCTTAGGTCTCTCGGCTTGTCTAGCTGCTTAAATGACAGCGGTCGCGAACCGTACTATTAGCATGTTCGTTTGTGTACAGCTAAAATTGGTTAAATGGCCACACTAATGTACGTGTAAGGTGTAACACGTTTGTTCGGTGACTTATGACGCGCGCTGTAAAGTGTGTAACGATTTGATAAGCGTGCTGAGACGTTAACATAAAAGATCGTAACCGTAACGTGTTCGCTTTAGTGTAAAGACACAATCTTTGGCGTGAGTAAAGGTCGCACAACTATCAGAACAACTGCGATTGATAGCGTTCTTGAACGATGTTCTCTACTGTGTGCTGTTCGTTGGATTATGTTTGTTTTGTAATGGGGGTCCGCTTCTCCTTTTGTTCAACGCGTTCCTGAAACAACCGCCGGAATGGAAAGATCATCTTCAATTCAATTGAAGTGATTGTGACATGTTTCCGGTTGAGCAGCACATCATGTGAATTGAGCCGTAGTACAGTAATTTCAACAAACTGCCTGAATGTTTAATGGTTTTTTATTCGAAAAGTGATACAGCTCCGACGCGTGCTATAAAAACGAAACGTGTAGACATCTCCTCTTGCGATTCTCCTTCTACTCTGAGGAGAAAGAACATTTTAATCTAGAAAACTAAAAACAAAACCAGTGTTGTTTAGCGTGCAAATATGTTTCAATGCATAATACAGCAGCGGAACGGATGGATCCATCAGCCAAGTCCCGAATTTCGGGATGTCTTTCCAGGTAATTACATAAAGTTCTACGTTTAGAGTTCGTTGCGCACTATTTCAGATGAACCAGTTAACATACATTGTTTGAATGATGAAATGCACTTCTTCTGTTAATTCATGCTTATAATGTACATTGAGAGAGTGCAAAACATGCTAACGATATGCAAAACATGAATCGGTAGAAAAATAAGCTTTGTCATTCAAACGATGCGTATGAATAATTAGAGATACGACGGCCTGGGGACAACCAACCAACCGGGCCATTTGGCATATACTGTAGCTTGTGGTGTGTCAACGAGTGTGCTACCAAGTCGTCGGATTTTTTTGTCGTGATGTGTTGTGAAGCGATTCAATGGCATGCAACTGGCATCTGGCACCAGAGTTCGTGTTGATGTGCGTGTCACGAAATCGTGGAATTCAATGAACTCCCAACCACATGGCTGGGTATGAGGTTATATGAGCTTTCCATTCCATTAATGTATTTTCTGTTACCACAATTAGGTTTTTTTCTTTTTACTTAATGAATTGACTTTAATCAATTAACCAAAGGCGACATTATTCAATCGTCTGCTTATAAAACTTCCCATCTCATGTAAAATGTTTGAAGACGCCTGTTAAAGTTTACATTGCGTAGGAGGAATGGTTTATACGCAGCTCAAGTCTCCCGACCAACAGCTGCAAAACACATCGCGGCCCCGTACGGCGTCGTACTCCTATTTGGGGTAGAAATGGTTGAAGAGAATGAGAAACTGTTGTCAAGAACCCTCGACGTTTTGGGGTGCGGCATACTAGAACATTTCCTGGTTCTTCACACGGATGTTTGGAATACGGCGAAAGCACGGCAGATTAAAGAGGGGAATCTCACATGTCCCCTTCGTCGGCCCAACACGACCAGTCACACGACCCTATCGGTAATCCAACCGAGAATGACGGTGACTCATCAGCGAAGAACCCCGGGGGAGAGTGAACGGAAAAGCGGATGCAATTTGAAATGGTCGTACCGATTCCGGCAATGGAGTTGGTGTTTTGGAGGGGGGATAAAGGTAGAGGAAGACTGCTACACGCGACCAGCAAATGTGTAACAACTCTCCAACAAGGCTGTATGTACAATGGATCCGTAGAGTGCATGGAGTTGAGCAACAACAACGAAATATGGGGTCATTTTGTATTTGAAATAATGTCTAGGATGGAATGTTCTTTTAATCTTCTCCAATGTTTATTGGTGAATACATCAATATTGATGATATATTATAGTTTTATGAGATGACCTTTTGTTGCAATAATATTATTAACTTAAATCTCTTCTATCTCATTCACAGACATCAGACAACAGCTGAACGAGCAGCTCAAATTTCTGGACGTTCGCATGGAAGCACAGATAGCTCTCGTACAGGAGCTCCAGGACTTCTTCCGACGACGCGGCGAGGTGGAACTAGACTACAGCAAAAGCTTGGACAAGCTAGCAAAGAGCTTACAGCTTCGGCACAAAGAGCAACGCCAAAAGTGAGTGAGATTTTAGCACTTCCAGTTGATCTGGTATCGACCAAAGGTACGAATTACCATTCCATTCCCATTGCAGACGTGAACAATGGCCAATGTTCTCTTCCTACTCCTGCTGGCAACAGTTGGTCAATCAAACGAAATCCTTATCCAGAGATCATGCGGCCATGTCAGAAATTTACTCCACACATCTCGTCGCCCGTTTACAGACAGTCTGGGACGACGTCCAACGTATATACAGAAAGGTATCAGAGGGGGGAGTTATACGTCACCAAATGTGCTAGAAGTATTAGATCATCGATTTCGTTTTTTGGTTTCAGTGTCGTGAAATAGGCTTTGAAACGCACGTGGAAATATTGCGAATCTTGCAAGAACTACACACAAACATGAAAACATACCACACGCTACAGACGGAGGCAAAGGAAGCGGAGAAAAAGTTACGCCTAGCTGAGAACCAGCGCATGAAGTTGCAGCAGAGTGTGCCGAAGGAAAAGCTAGACCGCAGCAAAAAGTATCGCTTGATCGAGAAGGAGGTGTTGAAGCGAAAGAACAAATACTCCGACGCAAGACTGAAGGCGCTGAAGGCAAAGAACGAATATCAGCTCTGCCTGGAAGCGTCCAACACGACGATCCACAAATATTTCGTTGAAGATTTGAGCGATTTAATTGATGTAAGTATGCGGTGTGCTGTGGAACGTGCCGGAGCTGCGTTGTGGCAACGTTTTTTTTTTAACTTCCTGTTACGTTTCGTTACGATTTGCAGTGCATGGATCTGGGTTTTCATTCGGTCGTGTCGCGCGCACTGCTGATGCATGTTTCCGCGGACCAGGGCCGCTGCCGGGCGGTGCTACACAATGCTGAAACGCTGTCACACATCGTCAACTCGATGGATAGCCGTGCGGACAAGCAAAAGTTCCTTGAGCAGCACAGTGCCGCTTTCATGATTCCGAAGCGGCTGGAGTTCCAGGGCCAGGAGGAAGATGTGGAACCGGAGCTGCAGAAGGCACTGCATCAGGAGATGGAATCTCGGCTAATGCAGCTCGAGCAGCGCCTTAACAATTTGCGCATGGAGTCGGAGGAAATTTGGAAAACGCTCGAAACGGCCGAAATCAATCTGCTGGACATACTCAACACTAAAGATTACGATTGTACCGGTGCGTTTGGGGATGGTGCCGTCGCTTTTCAGAAGCCCGAGAATACATCCGTCAAGTTACGTTCGGATAAGAACGAAATCGAGGAATTCTACATAACGGTAAGGGGCGTGTGAGGTGACATGGAAACCTTTGGCAAATTGTTAATCGTTTCTTTTGTTGATTTTTCAAACAGAAAATCCGCGAATACATTCTCGCAACTTCGCGAATAGCGCGGCTGGATTCGAAGGCGGAATATCTGCGCAATGCATTGGCGAAGGATTCCGCCATCAAAACGGACACACTTACGAAATCGAACGTACCGAAGCGGAAGCGTATCGGGCGCATGAACAAATCCGGTCGACCGAAGCTTTTCGGTGGTTCACTCGAGGAGTATCTGGAGGTGTCGGGTGAAGAAATTCCACTCATTGTTCGAAGTTGCATCAGAGTTATCAATCTTTATGGTAAGCATATAGCCGTCAATGCAGGAACAACCAAAGAACCTCAGAAAGTTTGGACTAACTTTCATTTTTGTTTTGTGTTCCAATGCGCAGGATTGCATCATCAAGGCATATTCCGAGTTTCAGGATCTCAAGTAGAAATAAGTAACTTTAAAGAAGCCTTCGAACGTGGCGATGATCCACTGGCTGAAATGACCGACGCCTCCGACATCAACTCGGTGGCGGGCGTGTTGAAGCTCTATCTGCGAGAACTGCGCGAACCGCTGTTTCCTTTAATTTACTTCGATCATTTCGTCCAACTGGCACGTAAGTAGTAGCGGTTCGAGCTGCTGGCTCGAAGTACAAATCCTCACATTTGTAAATATGTTCCATGGTTTGTTTGTTTTTTCTCCTTCCCCCGTGTAGAACTCGATTCCAAGCACGAAATCGTATCAGGCATACGCAAGTTCTTCCAAAGCCTACCCAAATCAGTTGTAGTGGTTATTCGGTATCTTTTTGCCTTTTTGAACCAGTAAGTATCCATTTAACAGTAGGCACGCAACAGCATCGAAACTGATCTTTGTTTTTTCATTGCATCATAACTAGCCTTTCCGAATATTCTGACGAAAACATGATGGATGCTTACAATCTGGCGATATGCTTCGGGCCCACGTTGATGCCAGCACCGGAAGATAAGGACCAGGTGCAGTTTCAGAATCAAGTCAACGAGCTCATAAAGAACATCATCGTCCATCATGCGGAACTCTTTCCGAAAGATCTTGGTGGAATGCAGTACGAGAAGTTCATCACATCGGAAACCTTTGAAGACATGTCAGTATAGAGCTTATTGGCTTAAGTCTTATAGCTTATGATAATGATTATTCTTCTATCTTACGTTCCAGTGATGTTGGTGACTCTCCCACGGAACAAGTATCGGAAGATCCCGATTCGGAAGTGTATCCTTCAGAGGACGAATCGGACACATTCGAAGCGATCGTTCAGTTCGATTTTAACGCACGATCTGAAAGGGAGCTTTCGTTACGGAAGGGGGATACTGTGATACTGTACAATCAGGTCTGTAGTAGAAAGCTGTTCTATCGTACGATGGATGTTTTTTTTTAATGAAAAGCGTATACTTTTCTGCTTGAAATAGGTTTCCAACGATTGGTGGCGAGGCGCAGTAAACGGTAAAACTGGACTCATTCCAGATAAGTACATATCGCTAAAAATCAAGTAAGTGTTTTACTATCTCAAAGCTGACAGTTGCTTCCTTTGGAATAGCTTTAACTAATGCATTTTTGCTTCCTAGGGATGAAGATCGCGATAAAAGTGAACATTTGAAATCTTCCAGTTCAGAAGAATCCGTCCGTAAGCGTCGCCCCAGTGGAAACATTTCGCTCAACAGCCAGCTATCGATATGTACGCAAAATTCCAACACACTGTCCAACATTACGTGCGGCAGTGACTACACCGCATCCACGATCAGCGCGGCAACGGCTGCTGCGGCCGGCGCTGGGCATAGTGCTGTTGGTGGCGCTAGTACATCAGCTAGCGGCGGTGGAGTTGCTGGACCGTCTGCCGGACTCATACAAACATCACTGGCATCACCCGGCCATCCACAGTATCAAACAATCCAGCACACCACATCACAAGTGCATCACACAACAGCAGCGTCACAGCCAGCTGCAGCGCCACAGCAGCAGCAGCAGCAACAACCGATCGCCATAGTGACACACCAGCCACCGTTGCCCTCCGGTCACCATGGCCATCCGCCCGTGATTGGCGAGAAGCTGGGCAGTGAGCTGAAGGATACCGATTACATACACTACGACAGTGTGGATCACTTGAAAGCGTCCCCGTACAGCTACCACGACGAACCGCACTCGTTCGAAAACTCGTTCGAGTTCGTCGAAGATATGGCACTCTTCACATACGAGGTACTGGAGACAACCGTCTAATTGCTATCCGTATACATTTGTTTGTTTTCTGTGTATTTTCGTTGCCTTATCTCAAGTTCATTACCACCACCGCGCCCCTCCCCTACATACCTTTTTTATGAATGTTTCCTCGTGTTTCCTCCTTGGAACCGTACAGCCGTTGTCCTTGTGCTTGTTATCGTTTGTTTGTTTACTGCTTCTGTTAGTTTTTTGTGTCATGCGTTGAATGTCTTTTTGTGTTTTCAACGTTGTGTGCTGTTTGCTGATAGGACGAACAAAAAAAAACAAAACCCACCTTTCCCACCTGGATCCTCCCACCGAGTACCGAGGTGGAGTCCGATCGTAGTCTGGATCTACTTAGAGCATCTATAGAACTTTCTTGCTTTGAGCGATAGCAAAACATATTCGTCTCTTTCAATTGAATGCCACAAAACAAAATGCGCGTTTGTAAGTTAGATCTCTAGTGTAAGAATTATCCATTTATCAGCTTTTTTTGTTTGTTTGTATGTGGTAAACTCCATAACAGTACGAATGCAGCTGTGTTCGTGCTGTAGTAATTGGTACTATTTCTTATTATTACTATTGAGCTAGGTTTAAGATTAAGTAACTATAAATCTAGCAAAGGCAGCTTTTGTTTTCCTCAAATTGCATGTGAATGTCAGTGTTACTTTAGTACGTTTTTAGTGTTTACCTTTACTGCGAGAGCCTCATCTGTCTCGTGCTGCTGGTAGTCGTCGTATTGCGCCGTAGAAGCCTAAATTGTCCTCATGCCAAATGGTTTGTTGTTTTGTTTCTCTCTCTCTTTTTCCTGTTGGTGTTAGGACTTTTACCATCTGTCTCTTTTGCATCAAATTACACAGACAGTAATAGTAGATACACGGGGTAGGGGGGAGGACAGGTTAGTTGTACAATAAACATCGAAACAACATTTTATTTTTTTTTTGTGCAAACAACGAGGCGTGTACAAACGAAGGGGAGAGGGGGCTGTAAAGTGGGTTAGTCCTGCGAAATGTGTTTCCTTTTGGAAACAAATTAGACATTTAGGAAATATTACATTTAGTACACTAACATTAGCTAGGTTTAGAGGAGCAGAAAGCACCTTGGTGTGCTTGTAGTTTTCCCAATGGTTTGTTTCATATCTCTGAGCAACAGCGTTGATTGATAGAAGAATATGCAGAAGAAACCCGGTCCGTTCGCCATGATTATTTGCATGCAGACAGGAGAGACATCAACGAGCGAAAGGCAACGAAATCAATCATATTCCACGGCATCATATTACATATGATAAAGCGCCACGATGATAGTTCTTAGAAGCGAGCGAAAACATAACGCACAGCAAGGAGAAAACAACAGTTAACGTTAAGAAGCTACGACGAATAAACGTAAGAACATCTCGTGAACTTTCCATTTCAACCATCCGTGCAGTTTGTATCCGACTTTTCCGTAACCCCCGTTAGAAGAGAGGGTGCTTGGCTTTCGGCACAGTTGCGCGCTGCTGTTTGATTTGATGTTGTGGACGCCGTTTACCGTATTGCGTTTTTTCTTTCTTTCCGCGTCACGTTTCGCTGTGTATCGTTTTTCTAGTTTTCATAACTCATCGTGTAATGTCCACACCGTTCCGCAGGCTTTAGAATGAGCGAGAGGTGAGCGTATGTTTACATACCTTAAAACTGTTACCCATTTTAGAACGGTTGTTACTGATATGTTAGCACATTTTGTTTCTTGGGACTGCCTTTATCCATCCATCACGCTTAACTAACCATTTACTGTATTGGGTACAATTTGTTTAAAAAAAACGTTAGCAAATAGAATTAAGATCGTATAACCAACTGAGTATAATGATACGTGCATGTTAGGGTGAGGCTATACAAATGCAATTAATTATAACCTTTATTTTACAACTACCAGCAATAAGAACTTTGTAGCAATTCTGCGTGCCAGACTCACAAACGCACGGCTTAGTATAATTACTACACCGCAAAAGGTTCTAAATGTTTCGCTTTAAGTAGTAACGTTGTTCTTTCGCTTCTTACGCATATTAATACATGCTTCTTTAACCCTTCACCACCCATTCGCGCCGGCTTAATTACACGAATTCAATTGCTTGTTTGCTGCATGGATTAAAGTGCGACTTTTTTCTACATTTTTAGACATCCAAACCATCGGAACCGATCTATGCAGAGCCGACGAAAATTACGATGAATCGCGAAAAGTCGCCAGCCGCCGACAGTGGTACGAGCAGCAACAGCAACGACGAGGAATCGGATAATGTGGAAATGCGCCCACGGCTCGGCGGTATGGGTGAACCACCGGAGCATAGTAAATCGACACTCGGGCTGAATCGACGCAGCGAATCGACGCTAAGCACGAGCAAACCGATAGCACTGGAAGGTGACCCAACAGCCACGGACGATCAAACCAGACCGATGCGCAAGTATCACTCGAAGAGCTTCAGTCTGTCGGAGAACAAACTATCACTGGCGGCTGGTAGTGGTGGTGGTTCGGCCACACTGAACGTGTTTCAGCAAAATCGCGACCTGTGGCAGAAGCGGGCCGCCCAAAGCTCCTACCAGAATCTGACGACATCGCGCATCCTGAGCCGCAACCGCATCGCACCGGATTTGGTGATGGATCTGCCACCGTCCGCCATCAACAAGGAAACGGCCCATGCGTCGCGCGAGTCGCTCGACAGCGAGCTGGAGGACATGACGTCGGCGGAACGGTTTGCGGCCCCGAACCAGTGCACGCTGAAGAAGAATGAACGATTTTCGAACGAATCGCCCGTGTACGAGAATAACACGATGAAGAAGGAGGTTAAGCTGGACGTGAAGGGTGGAACGGTGACGGACAAACCGAAGGCGGAGGTAAAGCCCCAAGAAATCAGTATTAAATGTACCAGCGCACCAATGCCGATAGTGGAGGATTGCACAGCACCCGTCCCGAAGGAGGAGGAACCGAAAAGGGCATCCTCATCACCGGCGGGTAGCAGCACACCGAGTACGGTTACCGATGAAGAGTCGGATGGCGCCGCGACCGCCAGCGAGGGTGGTGGTCTCCTGACGGCATCCACTTCCGTACCGGGGAAGGAACTCAGCAAGAGTCCAATACCCGTTCGCAATACGCAGAAATTTGTGTCCCAATTTGCGGACCTGCACCTGACCGGCGGGTGCTTGATCAAATCGACCGAAGGTACGTCGGCCGCAGGCGTTTCCTCGATGGCACAGGAGCAGCAGGCCAAGAGCCTGAGCTCGTTCAAACCGCAGGTAAAGGTAAAGCCGCAAATATTGAAGAAACCGCAGGTGCTACCACCACAAACGCCCGAAATGCAGCGCCGTAATGCGGACTAGAAGTGGCTACTGTTCTCTCGCTCAAACACTTTCAACATGTAAAGCGATGAGAACACTCTTCCCTTCCAATGCATTTCAAAGTCACGCGTCTCTGGCTGCGGTGTATTCTAAATAAGGGGCAATGAACTGGTGCAAAGTATACAATCCCCTGTTCCTGCACATGTAATGGACTTTCGCACAAAAAAAGGAAGCAGGAACTCTAGAGAGAGAGAGAGAGAAAGGGGGAGTATGTTGAAGGCTGACCACTCCACGTACGGATATGACCCATAAAAGTGTGTGTATGTGAGCGGATGTTTGCGCTCGAAAGGAACGAGGAAAAACACCAATATTTCGAATATATACAATGCTACAAAGGAAACGTTTTTAATGATTAAGACTGGATCGGTACAATACACACACACAGTGAAAGGGTGACGAAAGGGAAAGGGAGACTGTTGATGGTGCTTAGCCTAGTAGTGGTAGACGGTTTAGCAGCTACAGTAAGCGATCAAAACGAGCTGAAAATCGCATGTTTAACACAGGGAGTTCAGGTGTACAGTAGTAGCCGACAACACTGCGGGAAGGGATACAGCAATGGTGGTGCCTTTTTCATAGTTGCTTTCCTTTTGCATACACCGGGGATTTGTAGTTTTTTTTTTTACTGCGGACAACGAAATTATTAAACACGCGTTTTATTTTGTTTGTTTTTAAATCACGAAAACATATTGTTCAGCTTAACATTCGGGTCATGTTTTATTAAGTCGGACTGTGTTTTAATGGTACCGGTATTAAATGGGTAATTCGTCTCCTTTAGTGGCAGTCACTCTAGACATTCTAATATCCCCGTGCACCTCGCTCAAGCAGATCGGAATCGAAATCGCTTTCGAACACATCTATTCGAACACGAACCATTTAGTAGTGCTAGTAGTAGTAGTAGTAGTAGAAGTAGGGCATCCATTGCATTGCAAAGGAGAGAGAGAGAGAGAGAGAGTGGGAGAAACAAACCGTAACGAATACAAGGTACAGGAAACACAAGGATATAACCAGTGTGTGTGTAGTCTATAAAGGTAGGTAAACATGAATGTTTTCGACTTAAAAGAAGAAAAGAAAAAACACATATAGAGCTCGGAAAGGATTTGACGATGGAAGGGGGACACAGGACAGGGATGGTAGTATAACAAAATGTAGGTGAATAGGAAACAAGTAACTGCTCTGCAACCTTAAACGCAACATTATACGACTGATGGATGGGCAACGCACAACTAAAAGCGCCAGTGTTTTATTGTTTTGGAATTCATTTTGTAAAAGCCCTTTCGCTTCATGATGGCGTATTTTTTGTTTTGCCACCAAACATAAAGGGGAAGCAGCAGCAGCGTATAAGGTGTACCGCCGCGTATTATATACTCAATATACTGACATTAAAAACAAAACCAGTCTTGCAGCAAGTGCGCACGTGTGTAAAGTAATTCTATACCATTTTACCATTATAACGTCATAAACAGCATCAGTTACATAAATCCCTAAACCAGCTA